>JAEMOT010001372.1:0-19164 GCA_019297695.1 Apostasia ramifera | reverse complement strand
CTAAATCGTAGGCCAATTGAAGCTCCAGTTAGAAAAATCGAATTATTGGATTTTGCTCATGTACAAAGAGGAAGAGGGAGACCAAAGAAGACATGGCAAGAAACTATAAGGAGTGATCTAGTTACTTAAACTTAGATAAGAATTTGGTAACTGATAGAGCGCAATGGAAACAAAAGATTCATGTAGCCGACCCCACCTAGTGGGATTAAGGCTTGGTTGTTGTTGTTGTTGTTGTATATAATCATACTCAACAATATACTAAGGCCTTTTTTTGCGAGAGGACCAAATCAGGACCAAAGTGATGCTAATTTAAAAAACAACAATAATAATAATAAATAAAAAATTTTAATCATTATACACAAATTTTAATATAAAAAAATATTATTTTACTTCACATACTCAATAATTTTTAATAAAAATATATACTTTATTTTACATCCTAGATCAAAATATTAAAATCGAGTATTTTAGTATAAGATATAAAATAAAATTAATTTTTTTATTGAAAATTATTGAGTATGTGAAGTAAAATAATATTTTTTTTATATTAGAATTTGCGTAGAATGATTAAAATTTTTTATTTGTTATTATTATTATTGTTTTTTAAACTAGCATCATTTTGGTCCTGATTTAGTCCTCGCGCCAAACAGGGCCTAAAGTGGTGGTAAAATTGAATCATTTTTATGGCAATTAAATGTAATTAGTTATTAATAAATTATTACTAGATTAAAATATTAAATTAACTAAATAAAAAATCACTCAAAGACTCTATGTGATAAGATTATAATGATTTAAAGTAAAATTTAGGTCAATTTTAATTTCATTTGATTATATAAAATTGGCAAAAGTTTACATTTTGTTAAAAAAAAAATCATAGCGAAAATTTTGTGAAGACTTTTTTTAATTAAATCATTTTTGATAATTTAAGTCAAATTAAAACACGTAATTAATGTAAATTTTGTAATAGCATTTTTTATTATTTTTGAGTGATTTTTTTTTTGTAATTTCACATGAGCTCGAACGCAGATATATAATTCTAGGTGCCTAAGAAGCGATTTTGCATGATTTCAGCGAACTCATTTACTAAGGGACCTAAATATAATTTAAAAAAAATGAATCAAAATATAATTATTAATAAATTTAAAGAACTTATCAAAAATTTATTAATAATTTATCTTTTTATGTATGAAAATGTGGAATTACATGCATGCTATTTAAAACTAATTATTTTATATATTTAATATTTATATTTTTAATATTATATATTTGCTATAAAAATTATAATTTATCACACAATTCGATAGCATAAATTATAACTTTTATATAATATTTTTTTTGTTATATGAAGTATTAAAATTTTAAATATTAAATATATAAAATAGTTAAATTTTAATGACAATTATGTAATATCCTTGTGGGATCAAATGCAGAATAACATGAAAATGCACGAATCTCTTTGAGGATTGTTGAAAAGCAGAAACAATATTAAACATTTCTTAATATTCAAATAATAAATGAATAAATTTCAATAATATGTTTTTTTATCTTGCTCGTATTCATGAACTAATGCATATTCATACTTATATATGTGTAATTCCCATGGTCGAAAAGAGCAAGAAGTGATCGTTGGGTGTCCTAAGAAAAAAAAACCACTAAGGCAAAGTGCAGCTTCTGGCAAGCTTTTAGGCTGAATAATGAGTGGTGAGAGGAGCCAGGAATGAATCGACCTACATCGAAAATAGAGGGAGTCTTGAGCTATATAAATAGATAATGTGATCTCAAATAGTAAAAATATTTTTTGGGACAAAACCGTGAGGGTAATGATGAAAAACTCCATAGTTAAGCATGCTTGGGCTGGAGTAGCACCTGGAATAGGTAACCTCCTGGGAAACACTTAAGTCATGTAGTTGTTGTAATAATCCGTTTAAGAAATACCTATTAATATTTATATATATGTTTTTCTAGATTTAATATAAGTACATCTGTCATCTGAGGACTTCAAAATAATTGCTATATTAACTAAACATTCTCTATAAATTAATTTCAATAAAATATCTATATATTTATTTCTCATCTGCCTCCCTCCCACTTTCTCACCCACCAACGGTCCCGCCTTATTAAATGTACCTTCTTAACCACTAACTACCACCCACCAACGGTCTCGCCTTATTAAATGTACCTCCTCAACCACCAACTACCACCCACCAACGGTCCCGCCCTAATAAGTCCACCTCTCCCTATAAATAGGCCTCAGAACCCTCAGAAAGAATCACAACCTCTAGTTCTCCTCTGTGTCTTTAGCTCATCATGGTACGCCTCACCTCCAGCAGCGAAACTCTGCTAGGTAAGAATTCTGATCTTACTGAGTTTAAATTATATTTGGTGATTTTTCTTATTAACTCAATTTGGTTAGTGATTAACCTATTCAAACATATGTTGACTCACTTAACCTATATCAAATCCGATAAATCTGTGTCGACCCATTAAATCTCGAGTTAACCCGTTTAACCCAAGATGATTCGTGTTTACCCATTTACAAACGAGTTAACCCATTTTAACCCGAGTCAACCTATTTGACCAAAGTCAACCCATTTGACCCAATTCAACCCATTTGACCCGATTCAACCCATTTGACCCACTTCAACCCGTTTGACCCAATTCAACCTGTTTGACCCGTTTGACTAGTTTTGAACTACTTGACTTGTCTGACCTACTTAAGTCAATATTCTTTTTAACTTTTAAAGCCCAATAATGATTATTCACACTGAACTTAATCAAGGAATACGTCATCCACCAGCAAATTATTACAGCATCTAATTCAGGTAAGCGATTTTCACTGAACTTAAGACATCGTGATTATTAAATAAAAGTAACTAATATACAAAATGATATCAATTATATTCTGTGAGCTATATTATGCATATTCTGCATATTCTGAATGACTTTGTGCCGATATTCTGTTGGGCTTTGTGCCGAGATATTATACTGGGTTATACTGGACCCATGTATTCTGAGATATATGATAATATGATGAGCTGGGATCCCGGTGGTTGACGAACCACCTTCTGGACGTGTGGTGTCGTGTGGGAGACGTACCTGTATCCTGTTATTCTGTTGTCATACTGGTGACGTATCTGATAAATCTGTTGTCACACTGGTGACGTATATCTGTGGATTCTGATCCTTCATCATTATAAGATTTATACATATTACTATTCTGCCTCCCTCCCACTTTCTCACCCACCAACGATCCCGCCTTATTAAATGTACCTCCTCAACCACCAACTACCACCCACCAACGGTCCCGCCCTAATAAGTTCACCTCTCCCTATAAATAGGCCTCAGAACCCTCAGAAAGAATCACAACCTCTAGTTCTCCTCTGTGTCTTTAGCTTATCTTGGTACGCCTCACCTCCAGCGGCGAAACTCTGCTAGGTAAGAATTCTGGTCTTACTGAGTTTAAATTATATTTGGTGATTTTTTTTGTTAACTCAATTTGGTTAGTGATTAACCTATTCAAACATATGTTGACTCACTTAACCTATATCAAATCCGATAAATCTGTGTCGACCCATTAAATCTCGAGTTAACCCGTTTAACCCAAGATGATTCGTGTTTACCCATTTACAAACGAGTTAACCCATTTTAACCCGAGTCAACCTATTTGACCAAAGTCAACCCATTTGACCCGATTCAACCCGTTTGACCCGATTCAACCCGTTTGACCCACTACAACTCGTTTGACCCAATTCAACCTGTTTGACCCATTTGATTAGTTTTGAACTACTTGACTTGTCTGACCTACTTAAGTCAATATTCTTTTTAACTTTTAAAGTCCAATAATGATTATTCACACTGAACTTAATCAAGTAACACGTCATCCACCAGCAAACTATTATAGCCTCTAATTCAGGTAAGCGATTTTCACTGAACTTAGGACATCGTGATTATTAAATAAAAGTAATTAATATACAAAATGATATCAATTATATTCTGTGAGCTATATTATGCATATTCTGCATATTCTGAATGGCTTTGTGCTGATATTCTGTTGGGCTTTGTGCCGAGATATTATACTGGGTTATACTGGACCCATGTATTCTGAGATATATGATAATATGATGAACTGGGATCCCGGTGGTTGACGAACCACCTTCTGGACTTGTGGTGTCGTGTAGGAGACATATCTGTATCCTGTTATTCTGTTGTCATACTGGTGACGTATCTGATAAATCTGTTGTCACACTGGTGACGTATATCTGTGGATTCTGATCCTTCATCATTATAAGATTTATACATATTACTATATATGTAAAGTATGAAACATGATAATATTGTGAGGTGATAAGTTGTTATTATAAGTTAATCTGATATTCTGATCTGTTGTTAAATTGAGCTATAAGACCACATCTGGCCTATGGTAAGGTGGAGGTCGTTTACTCGATCTTCGTGACTGACTGTTGCTTTTCTGGTAAATAATCTGTTGCCAAGAGAAGACTACAAAATCCCAGGAAAGATATTTCCCTACATCCCGTATGGTCCCACTGATATTTACCTTTATCCAGTTTATTTGTTTAACCTCTTAGCTTTCTAACCTAAGGTTACTCTGGGTGACCTGCTTAGTGTTCGAACTAATGTAACCCTGTTTTGAGATGAATAAAGATATCTTTTTTTTATAATCTGTTCTGTGATTCTGATTGTAAGTCTCCCCTTATTTTATGGATAATTAGTCCTTAAAAATGAGGGTGTGACAGGTTGGTATCAAAGCATAGGTTATAAGTAACCTTAGACTGACTTTAACACTTTTACCTCACTCATTGACATTGTGCCTTTGATTTCAGGAAAGACCCAGTCACCCGTCTTATTGAGTTTAAGATGAACCCTAATATCCCTATGGTGGCCAATTTTGACCAACTCTGATTCTTTTTTGAATGGGTTAGATACTACCGAGGAAGTAAGATCACCCCTGAGGAGGCCAAACAACGTATATTGACAGCCTTACCCTCTTATTGGGATAGGATCAAGGCCTCAATAATGGTGATTCCTCGACTGGACCATCTACTCACTGCCTTAGTCTTCATGGAAGCCTACTACCGAGATAACTGGACTACATTCCACTATTATGAACCACCAAATGACTCTGTGGAGCTAGAACCAAGAAAAACCCAAATGAAAATAGACCAAATGTTACCCATCATCTCCAAACCTTCAAGCAGCTTTTCAAAGCCAACGAACCTCGACTAACTCTTGCTACTCCAACACCCCGTAAGGAAACTATGGAGACGTCAGCCCTCATCAAGAGTCCTTTTACCCAATTGGAAGAGAATCCTGACCCAAGCCCTGCCTCAACTTCAAAACCTTAGTGTACCCAAACCCAATTGTGAGCATTTTGCAGTCTGCTTCTCTGGCATGTAATAGTATTTTCTAAATAAAATGTTAATTTTATGTGCTTACATATATTATTTATCAGGTGAAAATAGAATCTCAAGCTGATTCTCTACAAAACCAAACAAATGAAAATCGGGAGAATAATACAATGATCTCTAGAGATGCACTGTATGTGCATTTTCGAAAAGAAAAACCACCCCAGTTTGCGGGAGGTCCAGATCCTCTGGCTGTGGAGGAATGAATCGATCGATTGGAAATAATTTTTGAATTTATTAAGTGTTCTGATAACAAAAAGACTGGTTTTGCTTTTTATATACTGACCGGTGAAGGTCGTAAATGGTGGAAGTCCCAACTCAATACTGAATTTAAATCTCTTCAACCTATTCTTTGGTAAAGATTTCGTGATAATTTCTTCCAACAATATTTTTCCTCCTGCTATCAAAAAAAAGAAATTATGTGACTTCATTCATTTGAAGCAAGGTTCCATGTCTGTCATGGAATATGAAGCTGCATTTACTGCTCTTTTTGATTATGCACGTCATCTAGTAGCCGATCCACGAGAAAAAGCAAAAAGGTTCGAGGATGGTCTGCGAAAGGTTATTCAAAAACAGACAAATGTTATGAGGATTTATGATTATACTGAATTATATCAAAGGGCGTTGATCGCAGAACAAAATATTAATGAAGATCGGGAGTGGCGTGAAAGAAAAAAGCGCTGTTATGAGCAAGTTAAGAGGCATGAGGGAAATTTTGAGAAGAAAAGGAAGGAAGAAAGAATGCCAATTGATAGTGGTATGAAGTGTCAAAGTTGTTGAGGTCATCATCCTACTTTCAAATATCGTAAGAGTACCAGAGCTTGTTTTAGATGTGATAACAAAGACCATTTTGTGAAGGATTATCCAATGATACCGAAGCCTGATTCAAACTCTAGGCCACAAACTCAAGCTCAGGTTTTCTCCTTATCTGACTCGATCGTTACAGGTACGATCTATATTTCAGGATTACCTGCACAAGTATTATTTGATTCTGGATCTACACATTCATTTATCTTGCCTGAGTTTGCAACTTCTACAAAAATTTCATCTAAAATATTACACACACCTTATACCGTAAATACAGCTTCAGGAGAAATTTTGGCTAGTAAGATAATATACCCAAACTGTGAAATATACATCGGAGATCACATCTTTCCCACAAACTTGATTGCCCTTGCTATAAAAGACTTTGACATACTGTTAGGAATGGACTGGTTATCAACTTGGCATGCTGAGATTGATTGTACTGCCAAGAAAATAAGTTTTTATATTCTTGAAGAAAACTTAGTCTTTTTCGAGGGAAAGAAATATGTCTTACATATTATATCTTTTGTAAAATGCCAAAAGTTGTTAAAGAAAGATGTGAAGCTTATTTTGCTTACATTGAATCGACACCAAAGAGTGAAACTAGAATAGATGGAATAAAAATTGTTAGAGAATTCACAGACGTTTTCTCAGAAGAACTTCCAGGATTACCACCGGAGAGAGAAGTGGAATTTACTATAGATACTATCCCAGGATCTGCCCCCACATCAAAGGCGCCCTACCGAATGGCACCCAAAGAGCTAGAAGAACTGAAAAGACAATTACAAGAGATGCTTAATCTAGGATTTATTCGACCTAGTGTGTCCCCTTGGGGTGCTCCTGTATTATTTGCCAAGAAGAAAGATGACTCTTTAAGATTATGTATCGATTATCGGGAGCTAAATAAGATTACTATAAAAAACAAATACCCATTGCCTAGAATAAACGATCTTTTTGATCAGTTGAAGAATGCTAAAGTATTTTCAAAAATTGACTTACGTTCCGGCTATCATCAACTACGCATACGAGCACAAGATATTTCAAAATCTGCCTTTTGAATAAGGTATGGCCATTATGAGTTTGTAGTCAAGCCTTTTGGATTAACCAATGCTCCTGCAATATTCATGGATCTTATGAACCGAATATTCCAACCTTACCTGGATAAATTTATCATTGTGTTCATCGATGATATACTTATATATTTCTCTAGCGAAGAAGAGCATGAAGAACATCTAAAAATTGCTTTGAAGACATTGAGGGATAAGAAATTGTATGCCAAGATTAGCAAATATGAATTTTAGTTACAACAAGTGGCATTTCTAGGGCATATAATTAGCTCATCTGGTATAGCTGTAGATCCATCCAAAATTGAAGCTATCACTGATTGGTCAAAGCCTACAACTGTAACTGAAGTAAGAAGTTTTCTTGGTCTAGCCAGATATTACCGAAGATTCATAGAAGGATTTTCGAAGATCGCTCTACCACTCACTCAATTAACTAAGAAGACTGTAAGATTTGAGTGGTCAAAAGCCTGCGATGAAAGTTTTCAGGAATTAAAAAGACATCTTGTTACAGCCCCTGTCTTAACTATTCCCTCAACATCTGAGAACTTTGTTGTTTATAGTGATGCCTCTCGAAAGGGATTAGGGTGTGTATTGATGCAAGGTGGAAAAGTTATAGCCTACGCTTCTAGACAATTAAAGAACCATGAAGTCAATTATCCTACGCATGATTTGGAACTAGCTGCGGTTATCTTTGCACTTAAAATCTGGAGGCATTATTTATATGGAATAAAATGTGAAATATTCACAGATCACAAAAGTCTGAAGTATATATTCACTCAGAAGGAACTAAATCTAAGACAATGAAGATGGTTAGAGTTGTTGAAAGATTATGATGTAGATATTCAACATCATCCGGAGAAAGCTAATGTAGTTGCGGATGCATGATGATAAAGGAATAGTAGTTCATCTTTGTGTACAATCAAATCTACATGAAAAGATCAAAATAGCAAGAAGATTCAGAGAGTGCTAAGATAACTCAGAGCATAATGAAAAAAGATTATCCAGAATTTATGATAGGATCTGACGCTATTCTTTGATTTCGAAATCGAATCTGTATTCCTAACTCCCTAGAGCTTAAAAGGGAAATTCTTAGTGAAGCACATAGTGTGGGATATTCAATCCACCCTATAGGAACTAAAATGTATCATGACTTACGAGAGCAATTTTGGTGGCCAGGGATGAAAAATGATATTGTTAAATTTATAAGTCGTTGTTTAGTTTGCCAAAGAGTTAAAATAGAACATCAAAGACCAGGAGGATTGCTTCAACCTTTAGAGATCCCTACTTGGAAATGGGAGCATATCACTATGAATTTTATTTGTGAGTTACCAAAATCTAAAGGATACGATGCTATCTGGGTAATCGTAGATAGGTTGATAAAATCAGTCCATTTCCTACCTATCAAAATGACTCATCCTCTTGAATACTTGGCTAAATTATATATTGATGAAATAGTACGGCTTCATGGGGTGCCCACATCTATTATATCAGATAGAGACCCACATTTTGCCTCAAGACTGTAGTCTAGTCTTCAAAAAGCTATGGGAACGAAACTTAGTTTCAGTACAGCGTATCACCCAGAAACAGATGGACAATTAGAAAGAACAATTCAAACCCTTGAGGATATGCTGAGAGCATGTGCCATGGACTTTGGAGAAAATTAAAAAAAATATCTATCCCTAGTAGAATTTTCATATAATAATAGCTATCATACAAGCATCAGGATGGCTCCGTATGAGGCTTTATATGGGAGAAAATGTCGATCACCTTTGTATTGGGATAAAGTTGGAGAAAGAAAAATGCTAGGATCCGAGATCATTGAAGTTACTTTGCAAAAGATCAAAATAATCCGAGAACGACTTCTAGCAGCCCAAAGTAGACAAAAAGCTTATGCTGACACAAGAAGACGAGATATTTGCTTTGAGCCTGGGGAGCATGTATTTCTGAAGGTATCTCCAAGGAAGGGCATCTATCGGTTTGGTATCAAGGGCAAGCTTAAACTAAAGTACATTGGTCCTTCTGAAATCATCCGCCTGGTTGGAAGGTCAGCATATGAGCTTGCATTACCTCCAGAACTAGCAAGAATTCACAATATTTTTCATATCTCATCATTAAGAAAGTACGTAGCTGATCCAAATCATGTACTAAAATATGAACCGCTAAACATGCAACCTGATCTATCCTATAAAGAAAAGCCGATTAAGATTCTTGATCGAAAGGAAAAGATACTTCGGAAACGGACTATTCCCATTGTAAAAGTTTTATGGAGAAATCATCTAGTAGAAGAAACAACCTGGGAGACGGAAGAATCGATGAAGAATGAATACCCACATCTGTTCAGGTAAATTTAGGGGACCAAACTTCTTAAGTAGGGAAGGATATAATAATCCGCTTAAGAAATACCTGTTAATATTTATATATATGTTTTTCTAGATTTAATATAAGTATATCTGTCATCTGAGGACTTCAAAATAATTGCTATATTAACTAAACATTCCCTGTAAATCAATTTCAATAAAATATCTATATATTTATTTCTCTTCTGCCTCCCTCCCACTTTCTCACCCACCAACGATCCTGCCTTATTAAATGTACCTCCTCAACCACCAACTACTACCCACCAACGGTCCCGCCCTAATAAGTTCACCTCTCCCTATAAATAGGCCTCAGAACCCTCAGAAAGAATCACAACCTCTAGTTCTCCTCTGTGTCTTTAGCTTATCTTGGTACGCCTCACCTCCAGCGGCGAAACTCTGCTAGGTAAGAATTCTGGTCTTACTGAGTTTAAATTATATTTGGTGATTTTTCTTGTTAACTCAATTTGGTTAGTGATTAACCTATTCAAACATATGTTGACTCACTTAACCTATATCAAATTCGATAAATCTGTGTCGACTCATTAAATCTCGAGTTAACCCGTTTAACCCAAGATGATTCGTGTTTACCCATTTACAAACGAGTTAACCCATTTTAACCCGAGTCAACCTATTTGACCAAAGTCAACCCATTTGACCCGATTCAACCCGTTTGACCCGATTCAACCCGTTTGACCCACTACAACTCGTTTGACCCAATTCAACCTGTTTGACCCATTTGATTAGTTTTGAACTACTTGACTTGTCTGACCTACTTAAGTCAATATTCTTTTTAACTTTTAAAGTCCAATAATGATTATTCACACTGAACTTAATCAAGTAACACGTCATCCACCAGCAAACTATTATAGCCTCTAATTCAGGTAAGCGATTTTCACTGAACTTAGGACATCGTGATTATTAAATAAAAGTAATTAATATACAAAATGATATCAATTATATTCTGTGAGCTATATTATGCATATTCTGCATATTCTGAATGGCTTTGTGCTGATATTCTGTTGGGCTTTGTGCCGAGATATTATACTGGGTTATACTGGACCCATGTATTCTGAGATATATGATAATATGATGAACTGGGATCCGGTGGTTGACGAACCACCTTCTGGACGTGTGGTGTCGTGTGGGAGACGTACCTGTATCCTGTTATTCTGTTGTCATACTGGTGATGTATCTGATAAATCTGTTGTCACACTGATGACGTATATCTGTGGATTCTGATCCTTCATCATTATAAGATTTATACATATTACTATATATGTAAAGTATGAAACATGATAATATTGTGGAGTGATAAGTTGTTATTACAAGTTAATCTGATATTCTGATCTGTTGTTAAATTGAGCTATAAGACCACATCTGGCCTATGGTAAGGTGGAGGTCGTTTACTCGATCTTCGTGACTGACTGTTGCTTTTCTGGTAAATAATCTGTTGCCAAGAGAAGACTACAAAATCCCAGGAAAGATATTTCCCTACATCCCGTATGGTCCCACTGATATTTACCTTTATCCAGTTTATTTGTTTAACCTCTTAGCTTTCTAACCTAAGGTTACTCTGGGTGACCTGCTTAGTGTTCGAACTAATGTAACCCTGTTTTGAGATGAATAAAGATATCTTTTTTTTATAATCTGTTCTGTGATTCTGATTGTAAGTCTCCCCTTATTTTATGGATAATTAGTCCTTAAAAATGAGGGTGTGACAATTGTCCTAAAACTCAGACTGCTAACTGGACCAAACCAGACCTGGAACCGATCTGGTCCAATTCCGGATCCGGTCCGGAACCGGTTAGCCTAGTTTGGATCCGGACTGAAGCGAACTCGAACCAGATCCATATATTTTGGTCGGATCGGGTCAGTCGGATATAATTAATTAAAAAAAATATATATTTTTATATATTTTATAAAAAATATTTTATATTTTTATATTTAAAAAAAAAAATTAACATAGAAAAATGAGATAATTACCTACATGTCACACAATTTAGTTTTATTTATGCCTTACCCATCAATTCTTAGTTAATTACGCTATGCACACTGAAAATATTATAAAATCTTACATACACATATTTTAACTTATTTCTATTATAATGAGTAATCATAATTTTTCAATAACCTAATTATAGTTAGATTACAAAAAATCTGGGCCGTTCATCATATTATTTTAAGGATATTTAAATATATTTTGAGTGAAAATCTTAAAATCTTAATGTTTAGGTGACGACAAAGGAAGAAGATATCCGTGACGTGAATTGATTTTAGGACAAATCAACGCTTTAGTGTGGTATAGAGGAAGAGAAAAAATATGTACCATTAAGAGTAAAAATATAATTTTAATGATTTACTAACAGAATATTTTTTTTCAAATAGATTTTGATTAAGTTTTAACTCAAATATGTGTATTTAAGATTTTATAATATTTTGAGTGTGCATAGCATAATTAACTAAGAATGAATGGGTAACGCATAAATAAAACTAAATTGTGTGGCATGTAGGTAATTATCTCAAAAATAATTTCTAAAAAATATTATTAATATTAATAAAAATTTTATAATAAAATAATTTTAGTTTTTGGTCTAAAATAATTATATGTATGTCCAAAAATGTTGGTCCAAAAATATTATATGCATACATGTAGTTGTAAAATCCCTAATTTTTATATGTTGGAACCAGCAACCGTCATTTGACCGTTGCTGTTTTTTAAAAAAAAATCTTTTTTTATTAAAATAGTGCCAGCTGCAGCTCATGGGGGCAGCGCCCACGCGCGCCGCCCGCGTGGGGCGTTGTCCCCACTAATATTTGTTTTTTTTAAAAAAAACGAACCGGACCGGTTCCAAACCGGTTAACCGGTTCCGAACCGGTTAACCGGTTCCGGTGAGGAACCGGTCCTGGCCGGTCCGATTCTAGACTCCGAAATTGGTGAGAACCGGTCCGGTTCAACCGATTCTGGACCGAACTGGTTCTCGGACCAATTTCGGACTGGTTCAGGGTAGAACCGGTCTAATAAGCAGGTCTACCTAAAGCCAAAAGGGATAATATCTTTATATTTGAATTACGAAATTTGATAATATGCATTTTATTTGAATGGCTATGATAATAAATTATAACAATGTGCTATACATAATTAAATTAAATACTCATAATGATGAATTAGAGATACATTTTTTCACATTATTTTCATCATGGCATCCTTTTATTACATAAAAGGATCGAAATTTAACGATGAATAATGTATTTAAAACATAATAATAAAACTGTCCCTTTACGAGACTTGTTTAAGTATTATAATTTTTTTTCAATCAAATTAAGTTTTTAAAATATTCGAGCCTGGGATAGGGTTGTGACCGGCTCGAGTTACATGAGATATAATACAAACAAGGCTGAACAAATTTTTTGAAGTTCATTTGAGCCCAAGCACGACAAATATCAAATGAAAGAGTTTAAACAAGGTAATACAGTTGATAGACGAACAAAATGGAGAAAATTCACTGAGATATGCTAGCAGTTTATATCAACTTGACTAGTGAGGCAAGCAAAAAACAAACGGGGGAGAAAGGGAGAGGGAGAGAGAGAGAGAGAAAAAGAGAGAAAGAGAGAAGGGTTATCATGGTTCAGAGCCTGTCCTCCTATATCTACATGATCATGCCAAGAAATCGAGAATTTCACTAGGTTCAATAAAATTTTAGTGGTGTCATATTATCTAGATATCGAGATATCTAGATATTATTATTAAGTGATAATTTCACAATTTTTTATAAGATTATCTAAATATACATCAAACTAAATAATTATTTTCTATAAATAACATCAAAATAATATTCAACTAAACACCCTCTAAATAATAAAAAGTACATGAACTTTAGCTTTGCCGAGGTTAGGGACCCATACTTAGGCTACGCTAAAGTAGGACTTGAGAGAATTAGAGAAACAAAAGAACCTTCTACAATGTCCGGTAACTCCCTATTTATAATTGAGCTAGGTGATTCCTGACAATCAATGAATCTTTTGAGATGTCAACGCGTGGCCTGGAGATCCCGAAATTGTTAAAGACGAGAAATTCTCTTTGGGAGGTGGGAGCAAGCTTCATCTGGATTGTCTCTGCTTGCCATTACGCAAGCATATGGCATAGTGCACTCTACCATCCTAAGTTAACACACAATGCCTCAGCTGGTGTGAGGCATGTTGGGGAAGCAGTGAATCTTGAGGGGGGATGCCGCAACCTCAAACAATGCTGTGAGCTTTTGGCACCAAGTAACACCATCAGGCTGGATCTTTGTATGGGGACCCTAGTTATCTAATCTTGGGCACCCAAGTTGGCTGTCACATGGACAATCTTGATGTAGTGGGGATTTCATATGTAAACATCAATTCCCCTTCTGTAGTTAAACATCAATCCCCCTCACTGGAGGGAGAAATTTTTGCGTGCACCGGTGCACGGTACACCAGTCCAATTAGCACACGACACGTGGATAAAAGTGGTCAGGCGTGCTGACGTGTCGTGTGCTAATTGGGCTGACGTACCGTGCACCGGTGCATGCAAAAATTTCTCCCTGTAGTGGGTTCAAGATGGCTCGTATTGAATGCGTGCACACTATACAAGGTTCGCAGACCCTAGTTCGACGTAAGAGGCAACACATGACTTCTGAAACCAGCTAGGGATAATAAAGGGAAACCTAAACTCGACAAAGTACACCGCCACTTGATTATCAGTTAAGGGAGAGAAAACAAGGTTCTTCAATACTTGCAAAGATGAACGGCAATAACTGCCGCAGTTTTGTTGATGCCCTAGCGAAGCTGAAAGTGAAGCACAGAGGAAGTGGCTCTCAATCGTTGTCCGCCACGCCAGCCTTGGAGCTGCAAGTGCAAAGATGCCGCAACTAGAGTCAACTGATCTGGACATTTCCTCTGAGTCTAGATTACCGCTGCCACTGCCACCCGGGGATGCCCCGCCTAAGGTATGCTGCACTTCTGTCGGGTTGGCACTTGAGGGTTGGTTTTCTACCATTGATTGCTTTCTTGGGGTTTTGAAGGTGGCACTTAAGAGCCGTCACGTAGAGGGCCTACAGGTGGGGTGATCCCAAGAGGGACACATCGTTGTCGCTTCCGCCACCTCCTCTTCACAAAGGGACGGAGCTAGTGGTCACTGCTACTAGAAAGGACCTCCTCTTCACAAAGGGACGGAGCTAGTGGTCACTGCTACTAGAAAGGAAAAGAGGGTCGATCACATGCCTCTCATTCCACTGAGAAATTATTGGGTCAGGGGCGCGCGCCACTTCATCCGTCCGCACGCCAGTAACAGCGCGCCGCGTGGCGCGCGACCCGGCTCCACGCACACGGGCCGAAACGGAAGAAGCGGCGCTGTTATGGCGAAATTTGAAACGGAAACGGCGAAATAGTGAAACGGCGAAATTTCGAACGACGAAACCGCGCCGTTATGTCAAAATGTGAAACGGCGAAATTTCGAACGACGAAATAGCGAAACGGAGAAACGGCGCCGTTATGTCAAAATGGCGAAACGGCGAACTTTCGCCACATAGCGCAATAAAAAAAAATCCGCTGCTTTCATTTCTTCTTCACAACTCTGTGCGCTATTTTTGAGCGGGAAAAATTGACATCGCACTATATAAAGAGTAAAACTTGCTAAAAATGTCTTCTTTAATTTCTGCTTTCTACTCATCCTCAACTTCAGCTTTCCCTACGTATTCACCATCAGTTTCCATATCAGTTGTACCATGGAAGCATAAGCAGAAGAGGTTTGTTCCTTTAAACAGACATCTTTTGATCCGGACTGAGAGATGGGCTGCTTCAGATATACTACATAGCTGTACTAGGACCTGGTTCGCGCGCAAATAAAATTAAGCCACGTGCCACGACGGGCTGTTACGTAGCACTATTTTTTTGCTACGTAATACTGATTTTTTACTACGTAGCACTGATTTTTTTGCTACGTAAGACTACATAATATTAATGCCTTGTTATTTGGAGCTACATAGCACTATTTTCTTGCTACGTAGTAGTGACTTTCCCTATGTAGCACTGATTTTTTGGTACATAGGACTACATAATATTAACGTATTGTTATCTACATAATATTACGTAGCTCTATGTAGTTGAAAGTCAGTACTACGTAGCTTCAGATAATAAGACGTCAATATTATGTAATCCTACGTAGCAAAAAATCAGTGCTACATAGCAAAAATCAGTTCTACGTAGTAAGAAATTAGTGCTATGTAGCTTCAAATAACAAGACATCAATATTATGTACTCTTCCGTAGTAAAAAAATAGATGCTACGTAGCCAAAATTTAGTACTACGTAACAGTTCATCGTGACACGTGGGTTAATCTTATTTCTGTACACAAAAATTTCTCCGGTTAAAATTAAGTCACGTGGTACCACGTCCCACTATGCAAAGGTAAAGTACGTAGTTCTACTACGTATATATACACTAACTTTGTGCTACGTAGTATTGATGTTTTGCTACGTAGTATTGATGTTTTGCTACGTAGAAATATATAATATTTACATATTGTTATTTGGAACTACATAGCACTAATTTATTGCTACGTAGCATTTCTTTTTTGCTACGTAGGATATATAATCAGCCTGTCGTGCCACCTAGGTTAATTTTATTTGTGTGCGGACGGATAACATAGCACACATTGTGCACAGAAAAATTTCTCCTTGAGACGATACCTGTCCCTCTTATTTTTTTAATTCTAATATTATATTACTGTATTAATCCACAGATTGAGATAGCAACTGGAACTTTTGACTTATATTTGCTGTCAGAAATACTTAGAACTCTTGTGAGCAATGAAAGTAATGCCTATGATCTATACAGTAGATATGCATTTGTAACAGGATTCAGTATTCGAAAAAATCATAGCTCATACTGGCTTGGAACTAGGAAGCTAAAGATAAAAGAATTTGTTTGCTCAAAGAATGGATGGAAAAATAGTGATCTTAAAGACAGAGAAAATGATAAGACAAGTTTTTCACGGCTGGATGTTCGATGTGGTTGTCCTGCACTAATTGTGTTCAAAGCAGATAAAGCAGGTAATTGGTCAATATTCAAATTTATAGAGGATCACAATCATCCCTTAGCTGCTCCAGAAGAAGGTCATTTACTGAGGTCACATCGTGGTGTTCATGAAATAGATTGGAATATCCTTAGAAGCATGTCTAAACAAGGAATAAGAACATCAGATGCATTTGCTCACATTGCAGAGCAAGCAGGTGGTCTTCAAAATGTTGGCTTCTGCAAACGTGATGCATACAACTTTGTAAGTCGGGAAAGGTTACAACGTGTTGAGAAAGGTGATGCTGTCAGCTTACTGAATTTGTTCCGAGATCGAAAAACTAATGACCCTTTCTTCGATTGGGAAGTTAAGTTCGATGAAGAACGACTTACTAATTTCTTATGGTGTGATGGGCAGAGTAAGTTGGATTATGATACATTTGGTGATGTTATTATTTTTGATACAAGCTAAGAATGAATAAATATAATCTTGTATGTGCTCCTATCGTAGGAGTCAATCACCATAAAAAAAATGTGTTATTTGGAGTAGCTTTCCTTTTTGATGAGACTATAGATTCATTTGCATGGTTGTTTAAAATTTTTTTGACTATGACGAATGGCAAACATCCTATTACTATATTCACTGATCAAGACCAAGCAATGTCTAAGGCCATACAAATTGTGATGCCAAATACTAGACATCGATTATGTCAATGGCACATCTTTCAGAAAGTTCCTTCAAAGATTTCTGCATTTAAAAATAATAAGGAGCTCAATAAATTATTTAGGCAATGTATGAATCAGTGTGACACACAAGAGGAGTTCGAAGATACATGGTTTAAAATGCTTGAATCTGGTGGGTTACATGAAAATGATTGGCTCCGCAGTCTTTACGAGATTAGGCACAAGTGGTCTACAGCAATGAATAAAGATATACTTGACCTTGGTATTTTATCTACTCAACGTAGTGAAAGCACGAACAGTGTTTGTCATGGGATTTCTAAACCAACAAGTACTCTTACTGACTGTTTTCTAGGTATGGAAAAAATAATAGCAAGGTGGCGACAAACTGAAGTTGAAGATGATTACAAGTGCATTCAAGGTATGGTAACTCCTGCAGCAGATGACTCTCCACTTCTCAAACAAGCCCGTAAAGTTTACACTATTAAATTATTTAATATATTTCAAGAATCATTGATAAATGGTGCATGCGGACTAGCTGCTAAGGAGATGTCGAGGTTTGAGTCTACAGTCACTTTTTCTGTTGAAAAATATGGTGATGCAAAGATATATGTTGTTACGTATGATGCAGCTGCACATAAAATTGTTTGTAGTTGCAAGCATTTTGAAACTGTTGGGATTCTATGTCAACATATATTAAAGGTGATGACCACAATGAGTGTCGCGGTTATTCCAGATCAATATATTTTGAAAAGATGAACCAAAGATGCAAGAAAGAAAATCTATGACATATCTAAAATTGCAGCGGACACAATAGAATCACTCCATCAAGCATTTCGTAATTATGCTAGTCGTCTTTCTTACAAAGTCATTTTGAAAGCTCAAGAATCTGAAGATGCAAAATCTAGTTTCGTTGAACACATGCATATGCTAGACTCGGTGATTGATTCTATAAACCAACGAGGTTCTACTAATGCAAGACCTTTTAATGCAGAAGCTTATGAAATAGTCGATCCTGTTATTAAGGACCCACCAAAAAAAAGACCAAAAGGACTTTCAAATGCAAGAATCAAAGGGGCATTAGAAAAAAATAAGAATAAGAAGAGTACCGAAGTATTTTACGTTATTAAATTAATATATTTAGTTCAATATTGGGTTATTTTAGTAATTACCATTGTTTCTCATTTGTAGGCAAAAACGAAGACACAACACAACCAATGCTCAAATATTTCAAAAGTCCAATTTGATGTGCCAACTATGCATGTGCAAGCGTCAACAAGTGCACTTTGTGAAACTCTTGTTAGTCAATATGACAACTTCGGGACTATAGACTTGAGCTCAACACCTGAAGCATTTTCATATATTGACTTATTACTCAGGCAATATTAATTTGTAATATTATCAGTTTCAATATTATTTCTTGACTACAATGTAATTTTTGTAATTTGTTAAGTATTTAATTGGAATTTCTGAATATTACTAAGCCTATTCACTGAGTTACGTACCGTATTACTTAGCCTATTCAATGAGTTACGTACCGTATTACTCAATGCATTGCCACTGAACTACGTAGCATTTTCACAGGGCTACGTAGCATTTCCACTGGGGTACGTAGCATTTTTACTAGGGTATGTAGCATTTTTACTGGGCTACGTAGCATTTTCACTGGGCTACGTAGTATTTTCACTGGGCTACGTAGCAATTTCACTGGGCTACGTGATGCAGCGCGGGGATCGGTTTTAAGGCGATCCTAACGCTACCAATAAAGGACACGTGCCTAGGTGATAATGCCGTTACGAC
>JAEMOT010001371.1:290986-310261 GCA_019297695.1 Apostasia ramifera | reverse complement strand
GGCGGTGTCGTGTGACCGTGCGAGGCCGCCGGAGGCGGCGCGGGGCGGCGCGGCTGCCGGATCTGATGGAGAGAGGAGGGTAAGGGTATACTGGTAATTTTGTATATTTTTTAATAATAAAAAAGGACCCAGATGATAATTTTTGAAAACCTAGGGACCCGAATGATAGATTTTAAAAACGTGGACCTGTATGATAATAACCCTTAAACTCAGGGACCTGGGTGAAATTTGCCCTATTTAAAATTTTACAAAAGTTATAACAGTAAAATTAACTTTATTTTTAAATTATACACAAATTTTAAAATAAATATTAATTTTAGGGCATTACACTCAGGTCCCTGAGTTTAACACTTAATAACGCGCAGGTCCACATTTTTAAAATTATAACATCGGAGTTCCTGAGTTTTAATAAATTATCAAATGGATCTTTTTTATTTTTTTATTATTAAAAAACTTTAAAATTACTATTTTAACCCTGTCCCTCTCTCTCCTCCCGATCCTGCGCACGCCGACAGGTCGCGCGGCCGTCGGCGGGTCGAGCGGACGCCGGCAGGATCGGGAGGAGAGAAAGAAGGGCAGAGGTAAAATGATAATTCTAAAAATTTTCAATAATAAAAAAATAAAAAGAACTCATTTGATAATTTATTAAAACTCAGGAGCCCCGATATTATAATTTTAAAAACATAAATCTGCGCATTATTAAGTGTTAAACTCAAAAATTTGGGTGTAATTTGCTCTTAATTTTATTGCACATTATAAATATTTAATTCTATTTTAAATCTTTTATAATCCCAAAATAAAATATTATATTAAAAAAAATACTTTTACTTTAATTAAAAATAATTACATATAAATAAACCTTCAAATAACTAGAAAAGAAATGAAATGTTAATTCTATTAAAAAAAATTGATTATATAATTGTTTTTTTTTTAAAAAAATAGGAAACTAATAATTGAATATATGAAAAATCGTACTACGTCATTTCAATCTTCATAAATTTTGGATGAAAAATCAGCCAATGTGCTGTGGCCTACGAAACACCTCATTGAATAAATGTTGAAAAACTCATAACTTTTTATTATAAACTTTAATTATAGTTCATAAGAGTAAAATAAAAAAATAATTCCGTAAAATTTTGTACAATTTGAAAACGAATGCCAATAAATTTTACATAAAAAATCTAATAATTATACATAATTTATATATATATATATCTAGTTAGCAAAAATAGAAATTAGTCTAAGTGAATATTCAGTGACTGGCTCGTAAAAAATGCACAGAAGTCTTTACTAAATATTTTTCTCTGCCAATGACAAGTGTGACAAAAACTTTGAATACTAAATCACTCCCAATTTTAGATAATCGATGCTTGACGAGAATTTTCAGTAAGTTCTCTTGGTATTTCTCTGAGTAGACTCTTATCTTCAATTCGATAGAATCTCCTTGCCACAATGTTAAGCGCACAAAACCCACCATAATCGATGCTTGACTAGTTTCTCAAATATTCTAAAAAAAATGTTCACTCCTATAATTAAACTGAAATCACGCTAAAATCTGATATCTACAATTTAATAAGCAACCAACATGACGGGTTGTTTTTTATTATGTAAGCCCCAAGTTCAAATGAATCGAGTTCAAATTTGAAAATTTCTAACTCAACTCAGTTCGAACTACAAATGATTTCAAATTGAGTCAGCTCAACTCGAAACTGTTCGAGCTCAAGCTAACTCGAAATTGATTCTAAGTTAGGCGTGAAATCATTTTATTTCTACTTTTTAAAAATAACTATATATTAATACATATAAACATCTATAAATATACAAATAAATAATATTCTATATATCTAATTATTATTTATGTTTATTTCATGATAGTTTGAGTTTATATAGAGCAAGTCAAGTTAGAGTGTCCGCTTATAACTCGACTCAGAAAGGTTTAAGTCGAGCTCAAATTAGAGCAGGTTTCGAGTTCTGCTCTATTTTTACTGCCCTACTCAAGTCGAGAACCCTCAAATTACATGCATTTATCTAAAGATTAACGACGAACTTTAAAAAAATCTATCCAAATTATTTGACAATATTTTTTCTATTCCTCGTATTTCGATGTTTCAAGTGTAGCATCAATTTTGTAGCTTAAAAAGCTATTGACCTTCCAACAATATCGTATTAAAACTCGGTTCAATTTGAATTGAGATATCCAACATAATCATTATATTTTTTTTTATTCTTATGTCACCTTATAACTTATATAATAAATAATAAAATGACCTTTGTAACCCTAGCAAATGGAAATTTGACTAATTAGAAGAAAGTTAGGCACTTAGGCACCTCACAATTACAGTAGTCAAGGAGTAAGTTGGTCCACATTGCCCATTAATCAACATGCTATTACATATTTGCAATATAATTCATGCTTTAATAATTTCATTGTGAATAGCAATCAAAGTTTTGAAAATCAGACCGACTTCAGAACTGGTAGACTGAAAGGTTCAAGGTTCAATAGTCGAACCGGGGTTGAACCGGGGTCGAACCGGGATGAAGTAAAAATTAAAAAAACTAATAAAATATAATATAAATATAGTTAAGATATATATTATTCACACATCAACACAATAATTAGACATAAAATGAATGTTTAATAATTGAATTTAATAAATAATATCTTATGTCAATAACCCAAAAAATAATTTCAAGCAAATCGAAATAACAATAAAATATTCACAAATCACAAATTGAGTATAATATTTAGTACATCGTTAAAAGATCTGAACAAATGTATGCTTTATCAATATTAAAATACTAAATCATTTCATCATTTCATATCACTAAAATACTAAAATACTAAATCATTTCGAAAGGATGGGGGCTGGAGAGGAGAGTGAGAGGCAAGAGAAATCGCGAGTTCGTGACTGTCGCGCGAGTAGAGGCCGCAGAACAGAGGCGGAGTTAGGGACCCAGAGTTTAGGAAAGTTTTTTTTTTTATTATTTTAAACTCAACCGGTCCAACCGTACCGGTTCACCGGTTGACCGGTTGAATCGCAGTTTAGACCGGTTCTAGCCGGTTTTAAGTGGATCCAGTTATAAAATTAAATCAGACCGGTTGGCTGACCGGTTCACGGTTCGACCGGTTGAACCGGCCTGTCCTGTCCGATTTTTAAAACCTTGATAACCATGTCATTATATTACCTTGAAATTGTTGATTTGGTGTTGACAAAAATTTATTTTGTGAAAATAATATAAAAATTTCACGATAATTACATTCTACACTGACTAAATTCCACCCCAATATAGTATGAGTTTTGTAACATGTCTCTAATAATCGATCAATCAAGATTTAAATAATCAGTTGATCATAATTCAGAAAAATATATCTCAGAATCATAATTGATTAATTTTATTCTATCAGTTATTAAGTATGCAAAATATTTTTTTATTAAATATTCGTGAATGTTATCGAAATTGGCAGTGTTATAAAACTGGACAAGAGCACCTAGCTTATCAGTTTGACCGTAAACCAGTGTGACATCCAGTCTGCTTTGATATCAAAATTAAATTGTATATCAAACTAAATTAAATTATAATAAATTATTTTTTTATGATATTTAAAATTTTACGATGATAATAAACTTTAATAAATAAGTTTGTTGTTATGAAAATTGGATGCTATTTTTGATAAAAAAAATAAATTTTTAATGAAATTTTTAAAATAATAATTTATCGATTTAATTGATTTAATCATAAATTAAACAGTAAACTAGTTATTAGTCTATGATTATTTTTACAGCATCAATAATTGGCCCTAAATAAAGTAAAGGAGCTTTATGTAAAATATAAATTTTCAAGGGGATCATTCTAAATTTGACCACTGTATCAATGAAAATTAAAATAGAGTAAATTACAGATTACGCTTTAAAATTTATTAATAATTTTATTTTAATTTATATTCTTAAAATTCTTCAGTTAAATTTTTAATTTAAATTAAAAAAAAATTATTAAGTCTTTAATTTTGCTTTATTTTTATGTTTCCATTTTAAATTACTGACAAGACGAGAAATTCTCAATTAATTAATTTAATATTCTTTAATTTTTTTAATAATAACTTATCTTTTTATCGTTTAACATCCTAACTTTTAATAAATTTTAAATTTTTATTTTGCATATTGAATATACTGAATACATATGAAACAGCTTCATTAGTATAATTAAACATGTAAATAATATATATAATTAAAAATAAAATAATTATAATTATTATACATATATTTCAAAATTTTATCAATAACATATAATTATTATATTTAATAATATTTTAATATACACTATATATTTAATTATTATCTGCATCAAATATAATATAATTGAAATTTACTTTAGATATATTCATTCAATTTAATTTAAAATATTATTTAGCTGTATAATACAACAATTCTTTTTTTGATAATAGGTTTTTAGTGAGTTTTCTAAATAAAAAAATAACTTCATAAAGTTATGTTTTTTATATAACTTTAAAGTATAATATTTTTTACAGCACAAAAATGAAATTTAAAGAATTAATTTAATTTTAGTTTTTTAAATGAATGTTCGTGGTTATGTGAATTTATTAAGTTATTCAGAGAGCAATAAAAAAAGAGGTAAATGACACTCCGATTTTTGAGTTTAAAGTTTAATAATGTACAAATACATATTTTTAAAATTATAATATCGAGATATTTAAATTTTAATATAATTATCAAATTGGTCCCCTCTCTCTCTTGGGCTGCGCCGGCCATGGGGCCTGCGAGCGAGATGATCATGTTGCCGCAATTCACTCCGTGAGTGACGTTGCCATCTGATAGAGTGCAGGAGCAGAGAGAGAGGGGATAGGTATAATAGTAATTATAAAAAATTTTAATAATAAAAATTTAAAAAAAAAATTCATTTAATAATTATATTAAAACTCTGGGACCTACATGTTATAAATTTGAAAAATAAACCTGCTAGTTATTTATCTCTAAATGCAAGTACTCGGGTGTAATTTACCCGAGAAATTTATCTAGACGGGGCAAAACAGTAAATTCCTTGAATAAACTAATAGGTTCATGCACCGTATCTCGCCGTGCTGCGAAGGGAGACAGTCCAAGGCCCACGGGAAGGAAAAGGACAAAATTAGAATGGGCGAACTTTTGACGTTCAAGATAATTTTGACACGTGGCTCTAACGCAAAATCATTTATTTTCAGAATCACATCGTAATTAAAAGTAATAAATAATAAGAATTTCAATAAATAAATAAATATGAATTATTATAAAAAATAAATAAATAATATGGAATACTAATATAAATAAAAATAATAATAAGGAATACTAATATAAATAAAAATAATAATAAGGAATACTATAAAAAATAAATAATAAAAAAAATTATTTATTAATTGATTTGGATTGTTACTATGTAAATTTCAATTTAAAAAGACAAAAATTGATTAAAAAAATTTTAAAATTAAAACTGAATTGAATTTTTACGAAGTTTTAACTGAACCTCAAATTGTTTTTAGCATTTATTTGGTAACATATTAAGTGGTCGTTCTAAATTTCAAATTTGAAATTAAAAAATTTAAATTCTCTAAACTACTACTATTATCACGATATAAATTCAACATAATTTGCATAAAATATTTATCATATATTTATTTTTAAAATGTGATCAAGTTATAATTACTAAACAAATTATCGAGAAAAGCGAACGGTATATGTACCTCAGATCAATAATATAAAACAACTATAAAGTAAATTGCGATATTATTAACAGAATATAAACAGAATGGATTAAGGCCTCGTTTAGTTAGAGGCAAATTTTTTGCTCAATACAAATTTTAACCATAAAAATACAAATATTAGATTTGAAAGTATTTCATATTTTACATACTTTCTAGTATTAAAATAAATTTTTCTTTCATTAAATTTAAAAAATAAAATATTTTTTTTTCTTATCTAAAAAAAAGTTTGAACTAAACGAGGTCTAAATGTAATAATGTATCTAGTATTTTATATTATAAAAAAATCCTAGTCGATTATCTTAAAATTAAATTTTATAGAATAATGGTAAGATCAGTAATATTATATGATGTTGAGTACTGACCTATAAAATAAAAATATATAAATAAAAAGTATATCAAAAAGAAAAATTTTAATGTGAATAAGTGGGACCCAAATCGAGGCTTTTACAAGTCAGAACTAATTTTCAATGTTTTTTTGATCTTCGGGGATGAGATGCAATTTACTTAAATTATAAAAATATAAGTTTGTATACATATTAAGCTAATTATGAGTTGATTTAAATTAATATTAAATGAGTCAACTTCAAATTAAATAAATTAATTAATTTTGAATCAAATAAAAATATGCCTGAAGACATATTTTAAATTTTAAATATTTTTTTGATTGAAAATTTAAACAAAATTGACACCCATATAGAGATACTCTGTGGTGGCCCTAGTTTTTTTTTTAATTTAATTTTATTTTCTCTGGTTGTTGTTTCATTAAAAAAAAAGTTGAAAGAGAAAAAAAATAATGAATTTCATTAAAAAAAAAGTGAGGGAGAGCTGAAGGGATCAATATGAAGCAATTAAAAAAAAGAAAACAAGAAAAAAAAACTACCATAAATAAATCTCACGATCAGTAATTTTTTGCACTAAGATTTTAAAACTCAATTTTAATTTTAATTTTAATTTTTGCTTACAAATTAGATTAAATACGAATTTTGATAATTTCGATTCCGATTTTATTAGCATCAGTACAATTCATTCCATAATGATTGATTTTTAGTCAAAAAATATAATTTTTAAAAAATTTAATCCCCAAAATACGAAAAATTAAGTCAAAGCTAAATCATCGAGTTTTGGATTATATTGATCATGTTCGATAGTCTGTTTTATTCGATTTCAGGCAATTTGAAGCGCTTTTCGATGCCAAACAGGTCTGATTCATCGGATAAAATCGAATTCGTTTTACCAGCGTGAAGCGGCTTCAAGGCCATGAAACTGAAACCACCGAAAACGTGGTTTCAGGAGATTCCAAGTTTCTAAATTAACTCTCATCCGAACAAAAATAAATAAAAGTAAATTCAAAACTAATTTTAAACTATTTTTAATCTAAACAGTATTTAAGTTTGAAGTCACTTTACTATGGTCTCGTTTATTTTAAGGCATTTTTTTTACCCAACATAAATTTTAACTATAAAAATCAACTTTATTTCACATCTAATACAAATATAAATATTAAAATTAAAAGTATTTCACATTTTATATATTTTTTAATATTAAAATATAAAAAATAATTTTTTTTTATTTAAAAAAAAATTCCAACCAAAAGAGGTCTGCAGGTGCCCACAAAACTACAACATAATTAAATTTGTATTTCTAGCTTGAATTTAAAATTTCAAATATTAGTATTAGAATATTCACGTGTAATATCACGTGATCTGTTAAATTGTCCGTTTTTATTTTATGATATTCATTTACACAATAACTCAAATCTCTGGGAATAATAAACTGATAAATTATTATTCTCTAAATACTAAAATGTCTCAACTTTCAAATTTATGAGTTTTAATTTATCTATTTATTTATTTATTTTTTGATAACAAGTTTTAATTTATTATGCATATGTAAAAATTCATGGAATTTTATTTTTTTCTCTCTCTGCAGTAGCCGGATCTCAGCTACCCATTTTCCCCACTACAGCTGCCTCACTCCTCGAAAAAGAAAGAAAAAAATTTAAGGGTAAAAATGTTATTTCATACATTTTTTACTGTTAAATTTAAATTTTAGACTTAATTGCATATTATCTAAAACTAATGGACTAATTTGAGTAATTTTAAAAAAGTTAGACCTGTTTGGATATATGATCAGATAACAAAAATCTACTTGCAATTTACCCTTAATTAAAATGTCAATTATATATATATATATTTTATATATTAAAAATAAAAATAATTGGTTCCTTTTTTTTTCTTTCAAGGCTGGCAAATCTAGTGAAATATCATCAGAGCCAGTCAAGTTGGACAGGGAAGCTCACTGCTTTAATATATAAAAAATATAGGTAAATAACAATTGAGTCCCTCTAGTTGCTCTCATATGTGAAGAGATCCCCACTGTTCATAAATTAAACAAATTAGTCCTCAAAAGTGTTTAAATGTTTATCTGAGTTCTAAACCATAACAAAAAAAAAGCACTTAAAGGGAAATTAGAGGGACTCATTATTTTTAAGGAATAATTACCTACATGTCACATAATTTAGTTTTATTTATATTTTATCCATCCATTCTTAGTTAACTACGCTATGCACACTCAAAACATTACAAAATCTTACATACACACATTTGAGTTAAAACTTAATAAAAATTTATTTGAAAAAAAATTATGTTAGTAAATCATTAAAACTATATTTTTAATTTTAATGGTAAATATTTTTTTCTTCCTCAATACTACACTAAAGCGCTGATTTATCCTAAAATCAATTCACGTCGCGGATGTCTCCTTCCTTTGCAACTACCTAAACATTAAAGTTTTAGGATTTTCACTCAAAATATATTTAAATATCCTTAAAATAATATGATAAACGACTCAGATTTTTTGTAATCTAACTATAGTTAGGTTATTGAAAAATTATAATTACTCATTATAATAAAAATAAGTTAAAATATGTGTATGTAAGATTTTATAATATTTTAAGTGTCCATAACGTAATTAACTAAGAATGAATGGGTAAGACATAAATAAAACTAAATTGTGTGACATATAGGTAATTATCCCTATTTTTAAATAGCAGTTGCACATAAATATAAATTAGAGGGATCATATTGCAATTTATCTTAAAAATAATTATTTTAATTCCAACCTGCCTGCCATGATTAATTTGATAATAATCATGTAATAATTCTTCTTATCGTTTTATGCAATCTATTTCAACTTGTTCATAAATTAGATTATCATTAACTGTCATTAATTTTTTTAGCAAGGCGATAATTGTCATTATCATTATTATCAAATCAGTTGATCATTATGAAATTATGTGACTTTTTGCATTTACGTTCCAATCTTTTGTAAACTTTTTTTCAGGTGTTAATTCAACTCGGTTTAATTATTTCAATTAGAACCTCAACAATACTATCAAAAAATATTAGAATCTTAGGTCCTGTTTGGCGTGAAAAAAAAATCCAACGAAAAAAATTATTGTCTAATCTAACAATAAAATAAAAGTACAGAGTTTTGTTATAGTGGGTCAAACAGAAAGAAAATCTTACGCAACCCAAATTGAACAGCTCGCATATTTACAATAAAAAAAAACTCTCGAGCAGTATTTTGTTGAAAATGAAGCTCAAGCTTTTAGCAACAGATGCAACTCATTGAATACAGATAGGCCAGGCTTTGAGCAGTATTTTGCATCCGGATTGAGCACCATCCGGATGTCAATCAGAGGTCACAACGTGTACAATACAGGTAGGTTCGAATACACATTACGGCCTCTGATTTGCATCCAGATGATGCTCCATCTGGATGCAATAATTTCTTTATAGATTACTTTATTGTCTAAAGGAAATTACGAATCAGTCCATCAAACTTATCCATCATTTTGTGGGACAAATTCTTATAATTGATCTTATAAAAAAAAATCTTATAATTGGGCCCAAACTTGGGCCTTTTCGAAAAACAACATTGCTTTAATTGGGCCCAAATAAGTTCATTTATAAATTCAGCCCACTTAAAACTACGTATTTCTTATTATGAACAAATTACAAATAAGTTCTCATTATTTATTTACAAATGTACTTGAGTCTATACTTTTTAAAATTTCACTTAAGTCCCTAATTAAAGCTAAAGGACCTAATAGGTTTCTATTTTTCATTAGCTTTATATCCTTATTTTAAATTCTAAGAACCTAACTGAAGGAGTTTAAAAATATTAAAGGCTTAATTGAAAGAATTTAAAAATATAAATCAAAATATAATTATTGGTAAACTATAGGGATATATCTATAATTTACTCTATTGTATTATTTTTATAATGACTATCTATTATTTTGATTTCATAAACATTTTTTCTAGAGTGCTATGAACAAAATAACATATACAATATCCTATATAGTAAATATTACAAATTTTACATCGAATTCTTAAAAATTACAAAATTTGTTAAAAACTTTAATTATAAATTACATTTTACACATCTAATCACTTTTCATAAGCATTTTGATTGCACTATGATATTTTATTTTTATATTATAATCAGTCTTTGACAAATGATTCTCCCTAGCTCTCACAATGAAGTAAATTGATGTTAGAAAGAATTATTCATTAATTTATCTTAAATAACTAAATATCATTATTATTTAAATAATTAAATTTTCATTTTATTTAAATTAATTACTATGACTTGAAGTTTCTTATTATAATTAAAATAAGAATCAAATTTGGGTAAAATAATATGTCAAGAATAATTTGTAATTAAAATTCTTCGTAAATTTAGTAATACTAAATTTTTAAGAATTGGATATAAAATATATAGTATTTATTAAATATAGTGTTGTATGCCAAATTGCCCCAATTTCTATTTATTTCAAAAGTAAAGAATTGGCAAAACTGCAGTGAAATTACATTAGTTCGTTAAGAAATTACCTATCAGTCCTTGAATTGATTCACAGAATTCTCTTTAGTAATTAGTATCTGTTGATAACAAAAGTAGACAATATTTTTAGACGTGGAAACCGGTTGGACGGAAAATCAAGGCGCCGCTCTGGGCTACTTAAAAGGGAACTCCACTAGTCCAAAAAGTACATTACAGAGGTAATAAAAGAGAGATCCTCTCTCCTTTATTGGGTTACAATTTATAGCCTGAATTTCTTATGACCCTGACGTGTGGGATGACCTAAGAAGTTTCAAGGACTGTCCCCCTATCCTGTAGGCCGCCGGCCATGCTGGTACGGATGTACGACGTTTGCTGTAGACTACGCCTCTTTTAATAACGCGCAGGGGGGGCCATTCCACGTCCTATTGAGCGGTCCGCCCCCGTACGGATGTTCGACTTGGAGGATCTTCGACTTGATATTTTTCGCTTCGGGGAGATTATCTGCCTTTCGCCTTGACCGTTCGACTGGTCACTGGGGCTGCTCTCCACGTGTACGCTCCAGATGCCGCTTTGCAGATCACGAGGTAACAGTGTCTAATGTTTATCAATTTTTCCTTATAGGTCCCTAATCAGTTTATTAGATTTAATCAAAAGTTGTAAAGTTAATGTCTAGAGCTAGATATAAGCTATTATATATTAGACCTTCTTTTGTTGTACCAATAATATCAAGTAAAAAAAAAAAATTAATTTTATTGCACATCCGTAACGTGTATTATAGCGTAAAACTTCGAATAAATTATGGGTTTTTGAGGTGTTAGAAATCTTCAGTATTGGTCCTTTGAATGTTTACACTTCGGTCCTTGAGGTCATGATCGATCAATTTCACACATTTTTTGAATTCAAAAAAATAATTCAATTTATCACATGCACCATTTTACCTTTATTAGAAAATTCTTATTAATATTTTATGCATCTATTTATTGAGATCAGCTCGAGATGCATCAAAGAAGTTAGAAATGTATAGTTTTAAATTTAAAAAAATCTCGATTTGAGATTGTGATGCTGTAAAAATGATATAGTTTTTATTATTCTTTCAAAAACTCACATAAATCATTTCAAAAGGTCTTCACCGAGTTTTCCTAAGGCCTTGTTTGGTTGAGGCAAGGCTAAAATTTTCTCTAATTAAAAATTTTATTTTATTTTTTAAAAAATAAAATAATTTTTATATCTCATTCATTATAAATTTTAATATTAAATAATTACTTTATTTCACATCTAACATAATTTTTAATATAACTAACTCATTTTATTTCACATCATATATATATATATAACATATTTTTCAAAAACTTTTATAAAAATTTTTTAAATCATTTTTTTCTCCAACCAAATAAAACTTAAGTTAATGATAAATTACATCTAGTCCATGACATTAAAAGAGTATTGTAAATTAATTTCAACTTTGAATAATTTTAATTTTGGTTATTGAGATTGTAAAAATACTGTAGTTTTAGTTTCTTTTTTTGAATCTCGCCTTCTAGATGGCTTTTAATGACAAAAAAAATTATAAATTTGATTATTTTTTAATTAATTTTAATCATTTAAGTATTTTAAAGAATCATTATACTTCTATATAAGCACTATTTTTAAAAAGTTTAAAATATAATTTCTCTAGTCTCTTTTTTGGCTCTAAAAATTTAAAATAATAAAATATAAACATTAATATTTTAAATTTACATTCAAAAAAATCAAAAAAAGTTAATAATTAAAAATGATCTTACAATATAATAATAAATAAATTAATAATTATATCTTAATTGAGGCCAAATGACAATAACTTTACATTCTCAAGCATCCAAATTAAAGTTTTTAAAAAGTTATAACCAATTTGCAATGAGCTTCAGACCCAAGGGCCTAGATACAATTTAAACTAAAATATTAAAAAAAAGGGGTCTCTCTGATATATTATCAAATAATAAATTTTGATCCCAAATATTTAAATCACATGGATCTCTAAATTCCATTAATTAGGCCTGTCAATGGATCAGATCATGACCCGATCCGATCCGATTAAATCCCAAATAAATTATTTTTTGACCCGTCAATCAGCCCCGTTTACTGACCCTATCTGTTTACAAATAAGTGAATCTAATATGGATCACCATTGATTCGACTCGTTTAAAATTCGATTCATTTATATAATCTAATTCGTAGTTCATACAGGGATATATTATGGCTAATAATCTTTTTGTTAGAAGACTCAAATAAAGAGTGTCACTATAATTAATTAATAAAATATCTTCACAGATTATATTAGTAGATTTTAGTTTATAGTGCTCAGTTTATATTTTACAATATATATGTATATATATTACAAATACTATTTTTTATACTAAAATATTTAATTAATTCATAAAAATATAATATTCTTCTTTTATTTTATTTTTAATAAATTTAATATTATTTTAAATTTGATTATGAAAAATATTTAAAAATAACTACTTTTATTATAAATGGATTAAATCTGAAAACCCGAGTTCCGAATCAAGAAGATATGGATCGACCATGACCCGATCCGATATATAATCCGATCTGATATATATGAATTTGAATCTGGGTCGCAGTCAATCTGACCCGACCCGAACCCGATCCGTTGACAGGCCTACCATTAATGCAATAAAATAACGTCCCTTCAAAGAGGTCATTTTACTGCGTTATGTACATTGGAGGGGAATTACCGTTAAATTTAAATTCTCTTAAAATTTCATATACTTTAAATATATACTGTATATATATATATATATTTATATATGCTACAGATTCCAATAAGACAATAATTGAATAATTTAGTAAATTAAAATACTAATTTATAATTAGTGTAAAATTGAATTTTTCATATATATATATATGCAAAAATAATTTTAATTGTAAAAATAAGTTTTCAGGGCTTAAAATCAACTCAGATTCCAATAAGACAATAATTGAATAATTTAGTAAATTAAAATACTAATTTATAATTAGTTTAAAATTGAATTTTTCATATATATATATATATATGCAAAAATAATTTTAATTATAAAAATAAATTTTTAGGACTTAAAATCAACTTATTTTACAAATGGGACAATTATATATATATATATATATATATATTTATACAATATGTATTTAAGAAATCTTCTCTGATATTATGTTTAGATTATCAATCCTTATATCACGTAAAATGCTCCTCTTACCACTCACTATTCGGCCTAAAAATTTACTAGAAACTGCACTTTGTCTCAGTGATTCCTTTCTCTTAGGTGATTACTCCCCGCCTTCTTCGGCCATAGGCGTCACAAACTTATTTTAAAAAAAGATAATTTCACACATATACATATAGATTTAGGAAATCTCATCAGATATCAAGTTTAGGCTGTCAATCCTTATATCATATAAAATCTCTAGAAATTCTCATAAATAAACACAATAAAATGGCAAGTAGGAGTTATTTTGTTGTGTTTATAATGATTTTAAGATTTTTGTGACTAATTTTAAGAAAAAAATCGTAACTCCTTAAAAACTTGTAACTAATTAGGTACTAATCTCTAATTTTACATTTTTTTTATTTTACAAAATGTAAAAAATTACATTAATAAGATTACGGCAGGGGGCATTCCGAGAATTGAACTCGGGACCTCTCGCACCCTAAGCGAGAATCATACCACTAGACCAAATGCCCTTTTCTTCGAATTAATTATTTATAATCTTCCTTATTGGATAATATCTACATAATCTAGGAATAATTTATGCACATATGTGGGTATTAATATGTATTCTAGCTTATCTAACTTTAAAAAATTTTAAATCAGAATAAAAATCCAATACTATTTTGATATGAAAAAAAAAATTTAATTAATTTGTTGAATAGATGTTATCAGAGTGTGTAATTATAAATAATATCATGTCATTTTTTAAAAGAAGAGATATCACTAACGAGACAAGCAATGCATCTCAAATCAAACAAACTCCTATCTCGAGTTTCTATACTTGTCTTTCGATTCGAGGTCCACTAATATGACATCAACTCTCTCAAGATTCTACGTTTTTGACTCATCTGCTTAGTTCATTGTCTTAGACTCTCGAACCACCTTAGCGATCCACTCAGTTCGGGAACACACTGACATGGGCATCGAATCTATACATCAATCAACTAGTTAAGGATATTAAATGAATCATATAAAAATTTAGCAACAACTATTTTTTTAAAAACCGCATCACGTATAAGCTAGCACATATGCTTATAAGTTAGTTTATGCCATAATATGCAATATTTAATTGTGAGCCTATTATTATATAAAATATAATTTATTATTCTATTTATTTATCTATTTAATTAAATGATATTTAAGATAAAATTACATAGTGATTTGATTAAACTAATAGTTTAGCCAGTCAATACATACATAAATATATATATATATATATATATATGTATATTTACGTGTCTACGATTTGAAAATATACGTATGAAATTCATAAATATGCCTCAAACATTAAACTTTTTGCCCTAAACCTAAATCATAAATCCTATACTTAAAATTTATTATAAAAAAAGCCAAGTGTGTTGCTACTATTGAACTAAAGATTACAATGAAATGTTACGGCCAATGGATTTTCTAAAAATTTGGATAAAGAACAAGGCAATAATTCATCTTAAAACAAGTTTAACGTTTCAAAAAAAGCAAAATATATTTATTTATAATATCATTTTATTTGTAGTTTATAGGATGATAAGAATTTATTCCTAAAAAAAGATAATTGGAGTGTTGAACCTATAGATATGTCGATAATGAAGGCAATCAGCCGACCAAAAGTGAAGAATAGAAGCTTTTTACGGTCACAGCCTCAATCAACTTTTATAGAATTGATACTGTTGATGTAAAAAATCATCTAAAATAGAATGAAATAAGATAATAAATGAAGCGAAACGAATACAATATTTTTTACCTGAAAACCGGAGTGTCTAGGAGAAAAATCACGATGCTATCTTGACAATTTAAATCTACTAATCGAATCCGCTCTTTGTAAAGCCTGAGGGTCTCTAAGTAGAGACCAACTAAATAAATAAGTACAAGGGAGAGAAAGAGAGGGAGAGAGAGGTAGCCCCCTAGTCCATCTTCTGCTCTTTCATTTATAGCTTGAAAAAGATGAGATCTAATAACGACTTGTCACATTTAGTCATGTTTAGAATAACTCGTGAGAAATTTAAAAAGATCTGGTCTATGCTTATTAAATTTTTATGAGAGTTTGTGCTACTTTTCTGGATATCTTATGATATCATATCAGAAATTGCTGACCTATCAGAGTAGAGCTATTCCATGAAGTTGTTAGAGAAAAATTATTTGACAAAAAGCTAGTCGATTAGAGGGTTATTAGAGAAGAGGCTACTATCTGCAAAATCGTCAGCACCTTAGAGCAAGACTATCCTTTAGAAGCTATTAGAAAAGTGTTACTAGAGGAGAGCCACTCGATCGGGGGTATTAAAAAAAAGGCTATTCTTTGTAAAGTTGTCGGCTCGTCAAAGTATAGTAGTTCTTTGAAAGCTATTAGAAAAGAGTTGTTCGATCAAAGATATTAGAAAATAGGTTCTAATGAATAATGAGAATGTTGTTATAATAAAAAAATGAGATCATATAAAAAATTGAATGAAAACAACTTACTCGAATTCAACTTATTTACAGCAATAAAAATTTATCAAATAATGTAAATATCTGTATTATTTATTTTCTTTTTCGTTTTTTCTACCATTTGATATAAGATTCTTAGTATCCTTATTATTTTTTTTCATATCATATATGAGAGCAATAAATTGCACGTCATTCTAAAAACTTGGTTGGCATTGGAGTGATTTTTTTTCTTTAATATCTCACATCTATCTACAATAAAAAAAAAAAATCTCACATCTAACATACTTTAAATAACAAAATTTTTTTTATTTCATATTTTGTAAAACTGTAATTGTAATATCCCGTGATATCATTGTAGAGATATTATCCGTTTTGGCTTTAGAAAAGCTACGTGACTTGAGCATTTCCCAGGTGGTCACTCATCTCAGTGCTACTCCAGCCCAAGCACGCTCAACTATGAAGTTTTTCATCATTAGTATCATGATTTTACCTCAAAAAAATACTTTTACTATTTGAAATCACGTTATCTACTTATACAGCTCAGGATCTCTCTTCATTTTCGATGTTAGATGATTCATTCCTGTGCCCCTCTCACCACTCATTATTTGACCCAGAAGCCTGCCAGGAGCTGCACTTTGCCTCAGTGATTCCTTTTTCTTAGGATATCACCCGTCGATCACTCCCCGCCCTCTTCAGCCACGGGCGTCACAGCAATGCAGTTCACATTAATTATATATATATATATATATATATATTTTAATCTTACACCGACTATAATATAATTAATAAATTTTATTTTACATTGAACCCATATTATCATAAATGATTAAAATTTTCACCATCGAGTCACCTCACAAAAAAATATTATTTATTTTCTAGAGAAACGAATATAAAATAAATAATAAAAAAATTAAATCAAAATTTCTTGCTCCAAAATATTTATTCAATGGTGTACATATATCACCTTAAACATATTATTTTGGGGTATTCGGTCCCCCTAAGTTAAAAATACATATATCATATTAAGTTCCTTTCACATAAATTTTTAATAGATTAATTTAATTGTTAAGTTATATTACAAAATAATTAAGTATTTCTAATTACTGTTCTTATTTTAACTTTAATTTTTTCTCTATATTTTACTTTATAATAATAATTATATATAATTTTTAAAAAATAAAAAATTTAGCAGTTAAATTTAATAAATTTATTAAAAATAATTTATATAAAAAAAATTTTGAACAAAAGAGGCCAAAATAAATATAATTTTTTTATGCACCTGCTTGGATCAGGAGTTAAGAATAGAATTACCCTATTATTATTAATATTATTAATATTATTAATATTATTAATATTATTAATATTATTATTATTAATAATATTATTATTAATATTAATATTATTATTATTAATATTATTATTATTATTATTTTGATTGTATACCCTATTATTGTTAGGATTAATATTATACATCAACTAATAATACGAACAATATCACTAATTATTTTATCACTAAAAAAAAAACAATATCACTAATTATTCCAAAAAAAAACAATATCACTAATTATTCCATAAAAAAAACAATATCATTAATTAGCAAATATTTCCTCAATTTCCGACGTGCTGGCCCATTCATGAGGCAGCGAAACGGATCCAGGCCAGAACTCGGCCCCCAACTCACCCTGTAGGAAAAACGAGTCAAGCCCGAGTCCGAAAGCATCCTGTAAACTGACCGTCCCAACCCCCCCGGTCCGACCGCCGTCTTCACCGTTCAACGACGACGGATCCAACTCATCCAATGGCGGCAGCGACGTCGATAAGAAGCCATCGCCACTGGAGCCCGCGGAGCAGCAGGCTCCCTTCTTATCTTGCAGCCGCCGCGCCGCCGCCCTCCTGTACGCCTCAACGGCTTTACTTTCCGTCGGGAATGTCCCCAGCCAGATCCTTTCCTTGTTCACCGGACACCATATCTCCGCCGACCATCTGCCGGACGGCCGGAGGCGGACTCCTTTGTGCTTGTGCTTCCCCGAAAGCGAAGGACTAGAAGAAATACGCGTCGACGCCAAAGCGACGTTTTTAGGAGGACGAGCAGCAAATGGGATCTCCTGGACTTTCCTTTTGGGCCGTGAAACATCGCCGCCGCTGCCTTCGTCGCCGGAGGACTCGGTGGCGTCTGGATCATTGTAGACGATTCTGAAGAGTCTCCTTGTTGGCTTCTTCAAAGGCTTAACCTTTGCGGTTCTTAACCTGGGTTTCCCCATTTTCTCTTGGAAGGGATGAAGAAGAAGAAGAAGAAGAGGCAGCAGCAGAAGCAGCAGCAGCTCAAAGAGGGAAGAAAGTCTATCTTTGCTACCGAAACCAAAGAAACGCTGCATAAGAACCATAACCCAAGCTTCAAATTAGAAAGTTACAGCAAAAAGGAAAGATTTTTGCAAATATTTGGAAAATTAAAGGAAACAAGTAATTTCCATACCTTTTGGTCTCTGTTTCAGTCTCTGTCTCTGTTTCATCAGAAGAGAAAAGGAACATAGCAGGTGACAGAACAGAGGACGAAGAAGAAGAAGAAGAAGAGCACGAGTTTAAGGCCGAACTGTGAACGTGAAGCGCTTCAATCGACATACAGCAGAGCTTCTTCTCCTCCGTGTTCTTCGGGTTAAATTCTTCTTCTTCCTCCAAAGCCAAGCCGAAAGGAATAAGGAAGAAGACGGTGGGGAAGAAGATAAATAGGCGGCAAAACCGACTAAAGATTTATGCATGATCTACCCACTCTTTTTTTTTCGGTTTTAATGAATCATATTTTTTTATATTGAAAATTGAAATAAAATAACAAAAAATAAATCAATTTTGTATTTTTTTTTATAGTATCAATTTTGTTTTCTTTAGAAAAGAAGAAAACTTTGTACTCATTTAGTTTGATGAGAATGTATTTTGTTTGAATATCAGAAAATTTTCGGTTTAAATTAAAAGTAAATATATATATATATATATATATATATATATATA
>JAEMOT010001371.1:209435-277512 GCA_019297695.1 Apostasia ramifera | reverse complement strand
AATAATAAATAAATTTTTTTAATTATTTTATCAAATTTTAATATAAAATATATTATTTTATTTTACATATTCAATAATTTTTAATAAAAATATCGATTTTATTTCACATCTTAAATTAAAATACACTAATTAAATATATAAAATAAAATAATATGTTCCTAAAATTTATATAAAATAATTAAAAAAATTATTAATTTATTATTATTATTATTTAAACTAATATTATTTTAATTTGAATTTTAATTCCCCCACCAAACAGAGCCTCAAATTAGAACCAAAAAAAAAAAAAAAATTTTTCTATTGAGTTGACAAGAAATTTAAAAAAAAGAAAAGAAATGAAGAGAAGAGGACAAATTGAAATATGATTGCAAATATTCTGGCTTTTCAGCCTTATGCAAATCCACTACATTTAAAAGAGAGAGAGCATAAAGAAAAGCTACTACACTCAAATTCCCTACAAACCAATAAGATTCCTCCTACAACATCAATGGCACCACCACAAAAGATAAAAAAGAAGTAAAAGCCACTCCTCTTTATGAGCTCTCAATCAAAAGCATGAAAACCTCCTTGCCCTTCCCCACACTCTACTACTTAGTGCCATTGGCAACAACCTCCTCATCAGAATGCAGGGGTACAGACTGTGCCTGAAATGCAATAGACAGAGCAAAAAATTAGAATACTCAGCACTACTTACATCCAATTCGAGCCAACCAAGCTCAACTCGAAGTAAACTTTCTCGACTCTGAACTTGTTTCGAGTTGAGTATGTAGCTAGCTCACATAAAGAGGATATGCATATACATGTTTTTCTTACATGCGTATATCGTTTAACCTAATTCTCGTTCAAGAAAGGGAGTTGAGACGATTTTTCTCGTGAGTTTAGGGTCTAGAGTTTAGGTCCGGTCGAACCAATCTCGACATGGGACGGCTCGAGTTTGGCTCACCATGTCTTAACTCATTGAGTTCATGCTAGGCTCCAATGGGTATGGTTCGATTTGACAACCGTAAGCATAGGAGTGGTGATTTACAGCAGGCCACTCACCAAATTGCGGTATTTGAGAGCGTAGAACATCTCGAGGTAGCGCTTTGTCTCGCGTCTATCAAGATTAGAAACATACTTCCAGAATCCATACACACCAGACAAAGTCATCAGTCTCTCAGAGTAAAGCTTCCAGGTATATCTGCATGAATATAATTCATGTTCATATATCAAATAGAACAGCAGATAATATATGTATATACATACATGAGTAATTTAAGGTTCTGAAGCTTACTTTTCTTCAATTCGCTTCATGGCACCCTTGGAGATCTTATCCCAGTATTTGGGATCCTCCTTGCACTTCTCAAAGAAGTTCACAAGCAGATCAGCAGCCTTGTCTCCCTGATAAGGATCAATGTGGAACCCAGAAACACCATGAACTATGATCTCCCCCGGCCCGCCGTGAACCGTGGCGAAAGTTGGCAGACCGCAGGTCATCGACTCAACAACGGTGAGCCCGAAAGCTTCGTAGAAAGCAGGCTACATCCAGAATAGTAACTCGTAAGCACAGAGCTGCATAGTTGCATTAGACAAGACGGATGGACAGCAGTACCTGCACGAATACTCCCTTCTTGTCGGCGATAAAGCGGTAGAGCTCGCCGTTGCGGACCCGGTTCATCTGAGCAGAGATCCACCTGATGTGGCCATCGAGCTTGTACTGCTCGATGAGCCTGTACATTTTCTTCATCTCCTTTTGTTCTTCGAGGTCCTTGGATGCCTTTGCATGGTCTCCAGCGACGACCACGAGGTTTACGAGCTCTCTCAGGCGAGGGTTCTTGCCAAATAACTCGACCAGACCAGTTATGTTCTTCACATGGTCTAATCTAGCCATGGAGAAAATTATGGGCTTGTTCTTGTCCTTCAACACACACCTAAAGCCACCTCAAACAAACATACAGATCAGCAATCAATACCAACGCCGCTCTATCATGATCAACAATAATAGTGTCTTGTCCTTCTTAAATCGCCTTTTTTCTAATCATGAAACAAAGAATTTTATCTCCATGCCTTAACGTTGCATTATTTCGATTCAAATATTGTCATCTCGATACCATATAATGATCAAACTAAGCAAATTCAAAAGAAGTTATAAAGCAAACAAGAAACATTCAGCATTAGTTTGAGAAGAAACTAAGAAGAGAATCTCACTTGTGCTCGCTGTTCTCAGTATCACTCAAGATCAGCTCTTCAATTTCAGGATGAAGGGCTGTAAGTCTTTTGCTCTCGTCGGAGAACGGGAAGTAGATCGACATGTCAGCTCCAGGAGATACAATGTTGAACTTCGGATCAAAGACATCAATCCCGTGAACCACGCGGTAGAGCCCAGGAAGAGTGAAGGCAGTGTGTGACTCATATTGCCCCACTGTATCCTTGCTGTATAACAAACATTGAAGATGTCAGAAGATATTCATCTACACAGTCAGCGAAGGCAGAGAACGAGTTTTAAAGTGATCTGTTTGACATCAAAACAAATCTAATCTGATTGATAGACGAGTTAAAAAATGTAACCCAAACCAAAACGGATCTATTTACAGCATAAAATCTTACAAAAATAAGTCGAACAATAAAATTTGTGACTAACTCTAATACAACCCAAACCACAAAAATTTGCGTGTTGTGTCCGGCACATGCACATCATCTGGAGCTAAACCTCACAATGGAGGGAGACTCTAAAAAAAAAAATTACATTACAAATCGATACCTTCCAGCAATCTCTTGGAAAGTACTTGTGATGATGAAATCAGCATGGTTCATGGCAATGAGATCAGCAGTAAATTGGCAAGAGAAATGATACTGATCCTCAAAGTTCTTCCAGTAGATATCTGAATTCGGATACTTCGTCTTCTCCAAAGCATGAGCAATCGTGCACTGAACATAAGAGAAAACGAGCCAAATATTAACAATCAAGAATAGGGGATTAGCAGAAGATATTAACTTTCATAGCTAACCTGAGTAACTCCGAGTTTGTGAGCCAACAATGATGCCACTAGATTACCATCACTGTAGTTTCCAATGATGAGATCTGGAGTGGCCTGCAGCTCTCTAGCCAACTCATTGGCCACATCCTATTAAAACAAGTTCCTTAAGTTCCCAACTCTGAAAGCAAAATGCAGCAAGGCTACAACTTAAGCAAATTCTGAATTAAAAGATTGGCAACTAACATCAGAATAGGTTTCGAGGTAAGGCCACACTTCGAATCGGGAGATCCATTTCCGCAGGACTCCTTTCTCAGTCCTGAAAGGAACTCGAAGAATGTGGGTGTGTTCAGTCCCAATGACCTTCTCGAGTCGCTGGCCACAGGTAGTTCCTACGGCGTCGGGCAACAATCTTGTCACCTGCACCAGAGAGCAGTTGTCACTAAAATGAAGTCTTTGAGATGACGCATAATATTGACAAGTTCCTTGGCAAGCAAAATTTCTACTTGATCGTTTGATTCACCAAAAAATCTTACTTTTACTGTTATATCGGGACATGAACACTTACAATGAGGATGCGCGGCGTGATATCAAGACCTTGTTGCTTGATTCTAAGAAGCATTTCATTCTCAAGGGCTCGAACTTGATCCAAGATGTAGACAACCTGCATATCAAGTTTTTGTTAAGAATATCAACATAAAGGCAACATAAACTTAAAAAATTAACACTTCCTTCAAGTACATCACCTGTCCACCAGTGTCAGGATAACCCAAAACATTAGCTTGTGCGAAGTATCCATGAGGGGATAGGATGACGACATTGAACACCATCGGAACCCTGCCAAGGAAGTTTTCAAGAGTGCACGGATCGGGCGCCTCAAGGAGATCAAGAAGCAGATGAACAGTTTCGTGTACGCGCTCAGCAGTATCACCCCAGCCTTTCTCCAAACCAAGCTCTTGAAATCTTAACATCGTTTGGTGAAAGTAACAATTGTTAACGCTGACAGCAGGTAAGACTATGAATTGCAAATGACGAGCACATTATATCAATCACCTGTGGTTGAATTCAGAATAGGGGGTGTCCTGTGGAATGCTCATTAGATGTTCCTCAGCCTTCCTCAGTGCAGCTTGGAGGGCACTTAGACTGTGAATTCTATCATTCAACATCATGCTCTGCATTCCAAGAACAAATTAAACACTCTAATGTGAAGGTGCTATCAAGGATGAATAACACTTATAGTTGGAATAAGGATATTGATGATGATAATGGCATATGATCTACAGATTTCTGAACAGTTCAACGAGATTCTCAAGTTATATACCATAATCTGACATGCAAACAAGCAACAATAGTAGAGAAACAGTAACACAATCAGAGTAAGTACCATTCCATTGTAATGATGCTGTCTAAGGAAATTAAGCAGAGGGTGCATGCTCTCCTTGTCATGGAACAACTTTGAGGAAAGATGCCGGTTAAGGAACTGGACACCATTGCCGATGGATTTCGAAAGCGATGGACGAGGGAATGAAGCATTGAAAGGCTCGAAGTCCAGTTCAAGAATAAAGTTGCTCTGAGATCTGAAAGATGAAATCAAGGAACTAAAGCAGTTACACTTGACTAAATCCAACATGCTCATACATAATTAAACAGGCCAGGTTTTTCAACAATAATACATATGGGTACGACTTTTAGATACAAGTATGACACGGGTTTATGATCAGCATATAACTAACACCTAACAGGTGCACGACCAGTTAGGAGTTCGGTATACCTGCCACAAAGCTACCATTAAATCTCTGGTTCGACCTACAAGCTTAAATTTGTAAGTTATGGCCCCGAATAAATTTATGTTCTTCCTTTCTCTCCTCCACACAAAGTACTAAATGGCCAAACAAAATCTTTGAATAACTTAGGTTAGTTGTCAAACATAATACAAGATTAAAACTTTTAACCCTATTGGGAAAAATTAGATATGGGGTTAGTATAATCTAGGCTAACAAAACCTACCCACATACCAAACGAGATCCATGAAAGTTTTGGGACCAACCTTCCATCCACAAGCTCTTCCTTGAACAGCAAGTACTCAGGCACAGTCAACTCCTCCACAGCCAGTTCACTCACATTAACCCTTACATATTCCCAAACTCCTGGCCTTGGCCTGATGGCAAGAGCCACCCATGGAGGAACAACAATGGCTTCCTGTTGAAGTTCGAGTTACATTTTCTCAAATCTTCTCTGTAAAAATGAAACCGATAACATAAACTGAAGAAAAAGGCAAAAAAAGAAGATATGCAGTTCACCTGAGCAGCTTTCAGAACATCTTCAAAGACTCCATCCTTGAGCTTCTCGCGATCGGCTTCCGGGATCACAGATTCGTATTCAGCCAAGATCTGATGGGGCTGAAGCATCCCCATTCCTTGCTTAACAAATCTACATATGCACGTGAAGAGAACAGATTAACATGATTAAGCATCTAGTTCACTTATATCACCAGATCTGACTAAGGGGAACTCAAGCTCTAAGGCTGAGCTGTCTCCAGATTATAGCGAGCTTCTTCTATTAACCCAGATTTTTAATAACAAGTTTAATCTAGATTATAATTTTTTTCTCAGTCAAACATAAATACAGTTTAAGGTGAAGGACTCAAGCTGCTACCAAACAAACATACCGAGATATCAATCTTCACTAAAGAGAAAAAAAAATTCAAAATGGGACGAAATGATCAATACCTTGAGAAGAGGGCAAGCAACTCATTTGTGTGAGCCGAAAGAGTGTCTCCAAGGCGCTCACGAACGCTGTGAACGCGGGTCAGTGATCTGTGGTCAGCCATCCTGCAGGACAAGCAAAAAGTGAAATACAAAACAAATAAACTTGTAAATTTTGGCCCAAAATCTGCAATAAAGTCAAGAAATTTGACATGGAAATTAATGTAAAGAAGAATTTAAAACGTCTAGAACTATTCAATCGTCAAGTAGTAGGTAGGCATATTTAGTTGCAAGAGAAGCGAAAAGCATTCAGATCTACCAATAAGAAGATCTGGGTAGACGAAAGTAGGAAAGACTTTGATAATCTCTATCTTCTAATCCTCAAGATACGAAGCTGGTAGGCTTCAAAGCTCGAAGAAACGCCTCCGGCTTTAAATAGTGAAAACCGCTGGCTGAAATATCTAAATATTTCGGACAAGGGGCGCCAGAAGCATGGCTACGTTTCCCGTATACAAGTTTTCGAACGCAACGTATCTCTGTTCACACACACACACACACAAACAAAGAGAGCGAAAGAGAGGAGGCAGAAGCTCAAGATCTCAGAACAAGGGGAAGGAAACCACTTCTTATCTTTGAAGAACGATAACATAAGTTATAGAACTAAAGAGCTGAAAACATGCACAAGGGGGAGAAAGTTGACTCTACTTTCAACGGAAAAAACATGATTTTGGAGGCAAGAAATCGGTCAAATCTTCAAAATATCGTTTCCTTTTGATTTCCTGATGGAAATCAGCTTACCATATCCATCATTCATAAATTTTTCTCATGAAGATTAGCATCAGAATTGAAGATATCTGAAGATAAATAAAGCACTTCCAGAACGAAAAAAAAAAGGAAAAAACAACAAAATCAAGCAGCGTCGATTTTAGGACATGAGTTCATCAAAGACCATTTTGGCAGCATTTCTGTGTAAAAACCTTTCAACCCAACCAAAAATTTTAAATTTTGTTCCATGGGTTCTGTGAAGAAGCCCTGCATCTCCTAAACTTCGCAACCACCGTTCTAAAAACGCAAGAAATTTTGAATTTTTACAGGGCTTTTCAGCAGAGGAAGGGGACCTTTACCTTCTTCAAAACCCTAATGACGAACTCAGTGGAAGCAAAACAAATTGCAGACAGGAAAAGAAATAAAAGGGTTAAGAAAACAGAGTGAACGGAGTTGGGAACGATGGATGGGAGATGAATGCCTCTTGGGCCCCTTTATATACCCGAAGAAGGGTAGATGAGGTCTAATATTTTTTAGTAGGTAGAGCTCTCTCGTTGCTCCCGCATCGCTTTCACAGAGAGAGAAAGAAGTGAGAGAGTGAGAGAGAGAGAGAGACGGTGAAAAGAATACTAGAGGGAAGAGGGGGGGGGCGGGGAGTTCTTTACTGAAGAATGAGCAGCTCTCCACCATGGCTTCCTGCTGCCCTGAGAACTGATATGTACACGCTCTTTTTTTTTAACAGGATGCTGTCCCGTGATCCCATCTCAACCCTGTGATGATATCATGACTCACAGGCTCTCTGAATTTTTTGGAGAGTGGAAGAGTGTGAATATCACCAAATGAGCTAAGCAAAAAGACGTTACGAATTATAAATTTATCATGTTTCTTTTTTTTATTTTCTATTTATATTTTGTAGTCATTTCTTTAAGAGCAAAACCTTAATTGCTTTATGTTTTTCCTTATATTTTTTGGTTATTAAAAAATCAAAAAATATATAAATTAATGTTTTATCTTTTCTTCTCTCACCTACCCTCACCGAGCATTCACGATGAAGCTGGGACAACCATTGCTGGCACATGACGTTACAAACAGGGATGTTTAGTCTGTACAGGAAAGTCACGTAGGGCCGAGTAGCCCTCCCACAACCTTCCCTAAGTGCAGGCATGACCATCACGCTGAGCCACGCAACCTACACACGTCAGCACGTGATCATTTACAGTAACGGCTCAACCCCAGCCACATCACGCTATTGCTGTCCTGCATTGCCAGTGGCCTTGACAACTGTGATGGTGAGAGTATTTTTACAAAATTTTAATTAAATATCTATTTTAAAAATTAATCTCATTAAAAAATTAACAAAAAAATAATTTAAAATGTTACAAAGGATTCAATTAAAATATTTATGCTGACCTTAGAAATTCAATTAAGAATAATTTTGAGACTCAAAAATAAATGAAAAACTTTTGAATTCATGAACTTATATGATGTTATTCTTGACTTGAGAGACTTGAATAAAATTTACTTTTTTATTAATTTATGAAAATTTTATTGTGACATTATATATGTTTAAATAATATTATGAAAATGTTATTGTAAAAAAGATTCACAGGTGGTAGATATATAGGCAAGTTATTTTTTAAGGAAAAAGAGGAGGGGTAATAAAAGTTCAAAACTAAAAAATATTATTATTTTTGATATAATAATATTTAATTAAATAAAAAATAATTAATAGATAAATGAATTTTTCTATTTTTTATATAAATATTCAAAGATATTTTTAAATTATTAAAAATAGTGAAAGAGCTCTAATCTTTTTAATTAATAAATTGTTTTTTATATCAGAAATTAATATTTATCGCCCAGTTGAAAAAAAAAAACAGAGCTCCTCACGTGGGATCAGATGGGCCAAAGCACCTATAGGACAGTGACCGACAGAGTGAGCACGTGCCTGCGAAGTTGTTTGTCTGTTCTGCACCCCGCTATTCATCATAATTACATTTCAACCCCCATAGCCAGCAGTGATAACCAGCCGTGTCAACTGATCGGATACGGACTGAGTCGACTCTGACCCAAATTTGAATTCGTATATATCGGATTAAATTATAAATTAGATTGGGATCAGTCCAGATTCTCTCGAGTTGAAAATTAGATAGGATCAGAACTCGAGTTTTCAAGTTTGATTCTTTTATAATAAATGCTATTATTTAAAATATTTTTCATAGCTAAATTTAAAATAAAGTTAAATTTATTAAAAATAAAATAAAAAATATTATATTTTTATGAATTAATTTGATATTTTAATATAAAAATTAATATTCGTAATATATTTGTATACACACATATATATTATAAAATATAAATTTATAAAAAATTTTATTAATTATTATATATTTAAACTTCACCATAAAAAATTAATAGCCATAACATATGCTTAAATGAATTATAAATTAGATTACATAAACGAGTCAAATTTTAAATGACGCGAGCTGATGGGTCAAAAAAATATCTATTTAGAATTTAATCAAATCGAAACTCAAATCAGATTGAGTCATGATCTGATCCACCGGTCGGCTTAATGATAACCATAAATTGCACTGTTAGTTATGGACAATAATATATTATATTTATTTCTAATAAAATAAATATTTTTTATTTTCTAATTTATTACATATTATATATATATATATATATATATATATATATGTATTTCACTGATTTCTCACACTTAACTTATAATCATTAAATAAATATGTATATGTGTAATAATTATTCTGAATAACTTTTTTTTATTTGTCTAGTGAGTGGATATTTATATATTTCTATATTTCATAAACTTTTGCATAATAATTTATAAATTTTGTATTTTTATTTCGTAAAGTTTGCCGACTTATTAGATAATTTATGAACTTTTGCAGCCAACTACCCCAGCTTTTAATGCATCATTTATTTAGTTAAACCGGATATTTTGGGATCATTAAATTGTAATGGATAATTGCTAATGATGCGGGTTAGGTCCGAATTCCGATTAGATGAAGGAAATCCACCGTGGAGATGTGATAGGTCTAAAATAATTAATTTCAGCATGTTAGAAATTAATGATGCAGGGTAATGTCTTAATCAAGAAAATAAGAAAAGGGTAAATTGCATTTAGGTTTTCGAGTTCTCGAGATTTTTGCATATTGGTCAAAACATACGACCTCGGCTTTTACCTCAGTCGTTACTCAATTTTTTTTTTTTATCCTTAAATAATTCAACTATATCTTAATATAAATCTGGTATTTCTCCCAAAGTTAAAATTAAGGGATAATTAAATCTCATAAATTTAAAATTTAAAAAATAATAATAAATTATCGTTTGATTCATAATCATATCTTTTAAATATCACCAATTTTAATAAATATCCTCATGAGAGTTTTAAATTAATAAATATTCAAATAAATTATGAGATTTTAAATAAATTCAAATTTAAATCAAGAAAATAATTTTCTAATATTTCTCTTATTATTTTTAAATAAATACTGAATCTTACAAAAATTATTTCTAGATCCTATATTTTTTTATCACTCTTTCTAAGTCATTTTTGGACTAATATAAAGTCCTCAATCATCTTCAAATTTATAATAAATTTATTTTCTTCAATAGCCTCAAATTTATCGACATAAATTATAAATTTATAAAAATCATATTTAAGTCTCAACTTCTATACTTTCATATGTTCTTGGTCATTTTTGGATCAAATAAATCAAAAGTATCACCCAAAATTTCTTCTATATATATTTTCTATAGCAAAATATCATAAATATCATTTATCACCCAAATTTGTACATGTAATTTCAATTTATAATACATATCAAATCTAAATTTTCGGAATGTTACACTTTGGACTCGTTTGGTCCAAACTTTCTTTTAGACAATAGAAAAAAAATAATTTATTTTTAAAATTTAATATCAAAAAATTTTATTTTAATATTAGAAAGTGGATAAAATATGAAATAAAATTGATTCTAAGATTTATATTTATGTTAGATATATAATAAAATTAATTTTTATAGTTGAAATTTGTGTTGAGCTAAAAAAAAGTCTCAAAACAAACAAAGCATTTATGTCATATACAGTATTACATTTTTTAGATCAAGTATATAAAATATTAAGATATAGCGAGACCAAAAGGTAATACATTACTAATCTCAATGAACAATGCATAAAAATTCAAAAACTATAGAGAATTAAAGGGTTGCCATTCAAATTGCACCACAATATTTAAACTCAGAATGTATATACTGCTTAAATAAAAATACAAAAATCTATACAGCCCCAATAATTGAACTATAAATTGACTAATTAGAGTTTTAATTTATTAGATGATTGGGTGATTTTGCACTCAATTCAATGGATAATCTAGTTATTGAAAATGCCTAGCAGTTTCTCGTAGAAATATTATGGCTTCATGTAAAACATCCTGTGATTCTAACATAGACGAATTATCCTCTTTAGCTTTAGAAAATTGCAAGACTTGAATATTTCTTAGGAGGCCACTCATCCCAGTACTACTCCAATTCAAGCATAATTAACTACAGAGTTTCTCATCATTAGCCTCATAGTTTTATCTCAAAAGGTGCCTTTGCTATTTGAGATCGCGTTATTTACTTAAACAGCTCAAGATCTCACGATCACTCCCCGCCTTCTTCAGCTAGGAGCATCATAGACCCACTAGCTTTCACTTGATCTGCGGAGATTAGCTCTGATATTATATTATAATTTCTCATGATCTCAATGTAAATGTATTATTTACTTTGGCTTTAGAAAATTATATGACTTGAGTATTTCACAGAAGATCATTCATCTCATTACCACTCTAGGCCAGACATGTTTAACTAGAGTTTCTCATCATTAACCTCATAATTTTATCTCAAAAGACTCCTCTACTATTTGAGATCATGTTATTTATTTATACAGTTCATGATCTCTCTCATTTTTTGATGTGGGATGATTTATTCTTGTCCCCTTCTCATCACTTATTATTGTTTAGAAGCCTATTATGAGCTGCATTTACCTCGGTGATTCTTTTCTCTTAGAATATTATTTGACAATCACTCTCGCCCTCTTCAATCACAAAAATCACATCATAGCTATCATTTTTTTTATAATAATTCATGCTACCTACCCTCTTCAGCCACGAAAGTCACATCATGGCTATCATTTTTTTATAATAATTCATACTATCAACTTACTATAATAGATTTGAAATCAATTCAAAAGTTATGCTAAATTTTTGTTTCTATAAAAATCCAAATAAATAAAAATATACTATTTAGATATCTTCCACCTAAAATTTTTTAACATAGATTCTTTTTTATGTATCTCGTTAAGTTAATATTTAAAAAAATTTAAAATACATATTTAAATTTGAATAATACTATTGTAATGTAGGATATAAAGAAGAAAAAAAATTAAAATTGTAATAGCAATTAAAAAATAATTAATATATATTTTTAATCTTTTTAAGAAAAAAAATTATATGAGAAGAATATGAATTATAAAATTTTATTTTTGTGAATACCCATAGAATACTAGGATTTAACTAAGGAATTCAGTTGAAATTACTGCTAATTTTTTTTAATAATACTTAAAGACATAATTTGTAAAAATAATAAATTTGTAAATTTTAGTTTGTAGTAACAAGCAAAAATTTAATTGTAAAATTAAGAATTATGATTGTAATGAGGATCTACGGAAAAATACTGATCACAAAAAAAAAAATCTGCAGAAAATTTTTAAGACTTTTAATAAATTAAATTATAAATTAATTATATGGGGCAATAATTGATGAATTTGTTATAAGACAAGCATATAAAATTATTAGCATACCTTCAAAACTAAAGATAAAAACAACCTTTTCGTATATATAAAAAAAATTCTGATTAAAATTAAAATAACACAAATATGTATTAAATCAACAAAAATCACATATATGTAAAAAAAATTCATTATTTATGCCTAAAATACTTTAAAGAAGTCATTTAACTTAAATAACTTGACTCAATTTTAACTCGCCCTACCAACCTAATTGATTTAAATAGCACAATTGTTTATAAATGGGTGGCCGGAACCCACCCTGACTCGATTATGAATGTTGCATCTGGATCCACGCTTAATCATTTGAACCGCACACATGGAAGCTTACGTGGCATCAACGACACGAGCGCTCGGCGTCGAACATGAGACGTATCACCTCGAACAGCAGACGCCAAAGAGACCGAGACGAACAACATGGACCAGAACTGATCGGCGCCTGGCAAAGTATCGGTGACCATACTGCTTTCAAGAGGTATGGGCTCTCCTGCCGTCAGACCGTACCGTCCATACATCGTACAGCAAAGGCCAGGGAGTGGCCCCTCTGCGGACATTGATGGGCTGTCACTGAAGCTGAAGCTCATTCTGCTGTAATGACTCTACAGAGTAGACCAGGATATAAATATCTCACTGTAATGGGAAAATGGCTCTCTCGGCGAGACCAAAAAAAAAAACTTTCACCTCAAATCCCCTCAGCTTTCTTACTGTAATCCGAAAAAGATTAATTCTAGTGATTTTTGAAGCCTCCCCGAAAGGAGCCGTGGTTTTTCCGCTCAGCCGATTTTCCACGTAAAAAATCTGATTGTTACTCGTCATAACAATAAATTATCCGAATTCATCCTATTTAATAAATGAGTTAAAATTCATGACCATACTTAAATAAATTGTGGTTGATTCGATTTTTAATTAATTTGTTATCTTCGTAAAAACTTAAAACAATACAATATATTACTACAAAAATTAATAACATGATAAAAAGATAAATATTATAATTTTAAAAAGAAAGTTAAAGAATAGTTTATAGAATTTCAAGTATTTTATCGTACGATGGTATGCAAATTTCAATTAATTTGATTGGTTCGATTTTCAAATATAAGAAATTGGACTCAGACTATCTAAAAAAAAATTCAATCATCAAATTATTAACGAAACCAATATATTGCAAAACAAATCAATTCGACCAAATCTAATCGGTTAGGTTTAATTTTTCGATTTTAATTGTTTATGTAATTATAAAGAGAGTTTGATTCACTATTATCTTAATATTAGTTTATATTATTTAAATATTTTAATAATTAAATATTATTTTAAGTGATAATTTTATAATTATTTATGAAATAATTCATCATTAAATTAAATAATTATTATTATTTAAATATTATGAAGAGCATAAAGATAATATTGAGTAAAATGCTTCTTAAATTTTATGGCTCAATTTAATTGATAATTATAAAAAAAAGATATGGTTTTTTTGACTGCCAAGTTTAGCATCTAACACAATGGATTAATTACTAATATTTTCTTATAGTTTTCCAAAAAAATGTATTCTTTAAAAAATTACTAATATGTCTTTGTAAATTATCTAATATTAGTCTAAAAAATTTTAAAAATTTCAAAACAAATTATTAGATTTTTTAGGAAAATTGTCATTTATTTTTTTTTTTAAAAAATTTATATTCTTGCTCACTTTCTCCTCTCTTTTCACCTCCACCTCTTCCTCTCCTTCTTTCTATGGCTTAAATGCTGATTGAAATTATTTATTTAAATCTTTTGTGTAATAAATGTTCTTTTAGATCTCTTATGATAATAAATATGTTTTTAAAAATTGTAAATTAAAATTTAATTATAAAAATCTATTATTAGTTTGACCATAAAAATAATATTATTTGATTTTACGTGACTGAAATTTGAAAAATTAATCTACTTAATTATTTATTTAATAATACTTTTGATCATAGTTAATTTTAGTAATCGCCACGTAGGCTCGATGGACCACGTAGCGTCGGATCCAAAGCAGAGCGCAAATCTTAACGCAGGTGCGACACGTCTCTTTGAACGGCTGCGTGTCATGCCACGTCATTTGACGCTGGGAGTTACGACTTGGCAGAAACCCGGATCCGATAATCCCATATCCCCGAGATACTCCTATCAGATTCGGGTCAACACTTTATTTCCGGGTTAAGACCCGGACCCGATATCGCCTTCCGAATCTCGCAGTACGGCTGAGCGACCGTAGTTCGACAGTCCGGTATGCTGAGCTGTAGCCTGTAACGCACGTTGGATTCATGCCACGTCAGCAGATCTACGCTCGCCTGGCTACGATGCACGTGACATCACGTGACGTTCTCCCACGTGCTCAGAAATTTTTATTGAAATCGGAAAAATTAGAAACTGAATTAATGTTTTAATTTCTATAAACTGATCAAATTAAAAAATTAAAATTTTTAAAGCCAATACAATTTATAACATGGGGATCCCAAACTTACGATCATTGATAATTGCTCTATATTTAAATTATTATTTAATTAAAATCGAGTTTTAGTTAGTTAAATTTATCGAATCGAACTATAATAATTTTATTAAATTAAAATCGAGCCATGATTGGTTGAATCAAATTTAACTTAACTCAAATTTTATTATTTAGATAAAAATAATGTAATTAGTTTATATAAAAAATATTTATTTATTTGTTTTACAAAAAATAATGTGAGATATAGCAGTTATGATATATTTTGGGCAAGTCGGTGATGGTGTACATGATTAACTCATATTTAAAATTTCATGAATTTTTTTTTTCTAAATTCCCAATTCATTGAGATATTTGAATTTCTGCGATTAAGGTTCAAATTTGCATGAAATCAAATCTTGTCAAATCACGCCATAATTCAATATCAAATCGTTATATAATCGGTGAGTGAGCTTGTGATGTTTTTGGCTCGATTTAAACTCGGACAAGCATGTTGAATTGATTTTGAGTTCATTCTTCTTAATTTTGCGTAAAGTTAAAATTATTCAAGTTGAATCAAATTTTAATTTAATTCAAGCTAGTAAAAAAAAGTACTTTTATATAATTATATTTTTTAAAAATATGCATAAGTAGAAATAAGTTAAATTTAAAAAGTTAATTATTAAGAAAGTGCTTTGAAAATGGTTTTAATTATTTTTACATAAAGAAAAACTATTTTAAAATTATGATTTAAAATAATATTAATTTTTATAAATGATGTGGAGTTAATATATAAAATTAGTTAGAAATTTTTAAAAGTACTTTGAGGAAGTAAATAGAGCCATTTGGCTTTTAAAAAAAAATTCTTGCCTTGCAAATATTTGTGCAACTTTGTGAAATCTTGTTAATAATTATATTAAAATTTATAATTTTTTTGTTAAATGTAATATATAATTAAATTAAAAATTTGAAGCCGAAGATCATTTTTGGCGCAAGTCAAATGGGCCATTTATTTCTAATTATTTTCAATTTAAAATGTAATTTCTCATATTGAGTTATATGCAAAAAAAAATAGTTTTAATTTTTACAAGAGGTAAAATATAAATTATCATATTAGTTGTAAGTTATATATAAAAAATTAATTTTAATGTTTATAAAATCTAAAATATAATTTTTCATATTAAATGCAACAAATTGCACAGTTGTTCCAAGATTATAATTTCAACAAATAATTTAATGTTATTTAATGTTTTATAATTAAAAGTTGTAAGAAATTAAATTCCAAATGTTTATCATGATGAAAAGGTGCGGGCTGTTTTCTGGTGCGATAATGATGACGTGGCAAATTAAATAAATTATTATTTTCCACGCGGGGGCCACATCGGTGGCCCGCGGGTCGGGTCGGGTCGGGACCCGGACAGGCTGGCCAGTTTCGCGGGCCAGTGTGGGGTCCGCCGGTGCTCGCGAAGTTAAGCTGATCCGGCGGACCGCCAGAAACGGCGCTGGAGAGACAATCGTGGAAGGTGGGGTCCGCCACGTGCGCCACGAGTGAGGAGATAGAGAGAGAAAATGGATCGTAGATCCCATCATCGAATAATTTGGCGGGAGGTCCGGCGTCACACCCACCGCCGCACCAACCCCCGCCCTTAAACTCATAAGAGAGTTTTTAACAATTAATTAAAGGATAAATTTTAAATATTATGTATATTTTATATTTTTTTATAAAATTTAAAATATAGAGTTACACATATTTAAATTATAATATAATATTTCATATAAAAATTATTATGTGATATATATATATAAATAAATTATATTTTTACTTACCTATTACAAATTATCAAATTTTGAGGATGATAATTAAGAAAATCCAGTGCTTTCAAAATTGCCAAAATATTAATTTTCTTAAAATTAAAAGATAAGTTGTGAAGAGAAAATGGGTGAATCAATAATTTTTAGCAACAATTACATAAATGTTATTAAAATTTAATAATTATATATTTTATATTTAAGCTCTGTTTGGTTAGTGAAAAAAAAAATGTTTTGAAAATTTTTTGTAAATTTTTTTTAAAAAATATATAAAATGTGAAATAAAATTAGTTAGTTGAATTAAAAACTGTGTTGGTTGTGAAATAAAGTGATTGTTTAATATTAGAATTTGTGTAAAATGAGATATAAAATATTTTTTAAATTTTTTTAAAAATAAATTTAAAATTTTAGCCATGACTAAAATAAATTATTTTTTTAAGCCAGTTGCCAAATAAAGCTTTAAGGTAAAATAATCTTTTTATTTATATTTAACTATGCATTTATGAAAAATTTAATTTGATATTATCCCCAATTTTAAAGAATTAGATNTAAGTTTAATAATAAAATTTTTTATTTTAATATTAAAAAATATGTAACATGTAAGATAAAGTTAATTATAATATTTGTATTTGTGTTGAAAATGAAATACAATTAATTTTTATCGTTAAAATTTATGTTGAGAAAAAAAATATTTCAAACTAAATGAGATCTTAGTGTAGACACTACATACCATCTGTAGTTATTGTCAATTAACTCGTAAAAAAGTATTATCTATATATCATACAAAATTTTAAATATTAAATGCATACCAATTTTTCATAAAATTTAAAGAATTGGATAATTGGTTGTCAAGTATTTAGAAAATAGTGTAATATTTTAAAATTTAAAAGAGAGTGTAATATTTAAATTTTTAGATAATATGTATGAAAATATCTCTAAAAAATTACAGATTTTTATATACATTATACCACACAAATTTTTCATAAAAAATAATTATCATATAATATAAATTACTCATTGATATGTCATAAATCAAACCCTAAAAGAGTCTATTCTCTTAAAATTAATTGATATACTGACAAATAGATATCTAATTATAGGTATTACATTAAAACGCAATCAAATATCCCTAATAGATCGTTAAATATTAATTTTCGATTGAAATACATCAATATAGCAAATATTAGGTGTGTGATCAGACTATTATGTGAAAAAACCTTCATATAGACAAGATTAAAGTCAAATTACATATTAAAATATTATGCCACAAAAATAAAACATTAATCGACATGGATTGAGTCTATCACCATAGACTTCGATAATATCTTATTTATATATATATATATATATCATAAAGGGAAGCAAATGAATAAAATAAAAGCAATATTTTGCTTAATAAAAATAGTTTGGCCTTTGCATTAATTTAAACATTATTTGGCCCAACATCCCAAAATTCAAGATTCCGATAGGCTTAAAATGACTTTAATTCGATTTAAGTTCAAAGCTTTTAATTGAAGAACTTTGAATTGAAAGTTTGGTCAGGTTGTGTTGTCGTTTTCAGCTAAAATTAGGCTGTAAAACCTACACATGTATTATTATTTTTTTTTTTATAGAAAAAAAACATCATGCATCACATATGAATCGCAAAAAAAAAAATAAATAATAATGTTGATATTATATATAAAAAAAGAATAATTACCTACATGCCACACCATTTCGCTTTTTTTATGCGTTACGTATCCATTCTTAGTTAATTATGCTATGCACATTCAAAATATTATAAAATTTTACATATACATAATTTTACTTGTTTTCATTATAATGAGTAATTATAATTTTTCAATAACTTAACTATAGTTAGGTTACAAAAAATCTGAACCATTCATCATATTATTTTAAGGATATTTAAATATATTTTGAGTGAAAATCTTAAAACTTTGATGTTTAGGTTGTGGTAAGAGAAGAAAGCATCCGCGACGTGAATTGATATTAGGACAGATTAGTGCTTTAGTGTGACATCGAGGAAAAAAAAAATATAATATTAAAGGTAAAAATATAATTTTAATGATTTATTAATAAAATATTTTTTTTTAAATAGATTTTGAATAAATTTTAACTTAAGTGTGTGTATGTAAGATTTTATAATATTTGAGTGTGTATAGTGTAATTAACTAAGAATAAATACGTAATATATAAATAAAGTAAAATAGTGTGATATGCAGGTAATTATTTAAAAAAAAAAAATGATGCTGTGTGATGGCATGCCCCACGCACACAAAAGCTAGAAAAAATATATTTGACTGTGAAAATATGAATCATATTCAAATATTATATAAAAATTTTGGATTAGAAACTCAGTTTTTACTTTTTTAATTGAATTATTGTAATTAAATATAATATAATTTTTTTAAAAAAGTACATAAATAAAAATATATATTATTATATTTAAAAGTTAAATATTATTCAAGCTTTTTACGTTATGAGATAATATTACGTGGATTTATAATTTCAAAAATTTATTAATAATAATTTTGAATTATCTTCTAACATTCAAAAATTTATTTCTTATTTATTTAATGCATAATGTTTTTATTTATATAAAAAAGATAAATTTTAATTATTAGGAGAAATTATCGTAGATTATACAATAGCTCAATGTCCTATCAAAATACAATAAATTATTGGCTATGATTTGAGTTACACCTTTAAATATTTTCCCCGTCCTTTTTGCGATATCAGCACATCTGATAAACTGTAACATTCTGTATTTTAAATATATAGATGTATATTAGAGTAAAATTATAAAATTAATAATAAAAAATTTTATTATTAAATGTGCTAGAGATAGAGTATTATTAGAATAAGTGATTTTTTAATAAATACTTAAATCGCATTTCACTTTGGACCAGAGGTGCACTTAGTATTTTAGATAAAGATGTACTTAGATGTCAAATTAGAGAAATGCGACTCGGTGTCAAAGAACACTAAAGATGGTGTCGAAGAACACCAAACACGAACATTTTTTATAGCGATGCTATAGCGGGATCGCCATTGGTAACTCGATTTTAAATTCTCAATTATTATTATATTCGCTCTAAAATATACACCCATATTTCCATTTTATAATAAATATTAAAGTTTAAAATTTATTATTTTCAAAAAATTATTAATTGGTTTTCTTAAAATTTAATACAACAAAATTTGACTATCTAAAAGAAATTATTTTTAAAAATAATTATATCTTTATCAAAATATATATAATTTAAGAAGTTTTTTTGGGTGAAATTAATATTGAAAAAATCTCACTATCATCACCAATTAAAAAGTAATCATATATTTATGAGCCGCGCGTGATTGCTGAGTAATAATATTTTTATATTTTTTTTATCAAAAAAAAAAAAAAAAATTTTGATTGATTGAAATATTTTTATTTTTTAACCCTAATCCTAACAATTGTTATTACTTTCAGTGCCTATTATTTCATTAACTAATTAATTAAAAATTAATATCTTATTTTTTTTTTAAAAAAAATAGTATTTAATCTTATTCTTATAATTTTGCCTTATTGCTGGGAAAAATTATTGGGTGCACCGCGCGCACCATTCGGACGCCCAATCAGAGGGCGCCACATGTGCCCGGACCCAGCTGTATCGCACACGTGACGTCCTCTGATTGAGTTCTGGACGATGCGCCGTCCGAACCCAATAACTTCTCCATTGCTAGACCCTTGATACCATCTATATTCTGTGAAATTAAATATTTTTTTCATTTATCCATTTTTTTTAAATTCAGTTTGAATTTCTTAAATTTTAAAAAATCCTCCGTACAGAACTGTTTTTTTTTTTTTTAATAGCATTTATTCTGCTGAGGTTGTATTTCTTATTGATGAAGAAATTCTATTTAATCAGCCAGTTGGCAAATTGCAATTTAATACTGATTTAATTTGCAATTAAAAAAAAAGATTAATTAATTTGGAAAGAAGGAAACCACGTGCTACTTCCCTTAATCCTCTTTTGGTAACTTGAGAATGTGAGTATAGTTTACAACTTTACATACCTACCCCCCAAAAGTTTTTATTTACATTGAAATTATCTTAAAAATAACTATTTTACATATATTATATTTTTTAATGGGATAATTACCTGCATGCCACACAATTTAGTTTTATTTATGCCTTACCCATCCATTATTAGTTAATTACGCTGTGCACACTCAAAACATTACAAAATCTTACATAGACACTTTTGAGTTAAAACTTAATCAAAATCTATTTGAAAAAAAAATATTCTGTTAGTAAATCATTAAAATTATATTTTTATTCTTAATGGTACATATTTTTCTCTTTCTCAATACCACACTAAAGTGCTGATTTGTCCTAAAATCAATTCACGCCGCGAATATCTCTTTCCTTTGCCGCCACCTAAACATTAAGGTTTTAGGATTTTTCACTCAAAATATATTTAAATATTCTTAAAATTATATGATGAACGGTTCAGATTTTTTGTAATCTAACTATAGTTAGGTTATTGAAAAATTATGATTACTCATTATAATAGAAATAAGTTAAAATGTATATATGTATGATTTTATGATGTTTTGAGTGTGCATAGCGTAATTAACCAAGAATGGATGAGTAAGTCATAAATAAAACTAAATTGTGTGGCATGTAGGTAATTATCCCTTTTTAATATACTCATCGCCAAGTTTGGGTGATAATAATATAATATAAAAGAGTGGTTACATTAAGTTATTGGACCGAACATAATGGAGCCCATTGGGCCTATGGATCAAGAGTAAAGCCCACTCTTTTTCGTGAATAAAAAAAATTATATTAAGATTTAAATAAAAAAGTTATGTCTCACATTTATATACATAGATACTAAAATAATTTTATTTTACATCATATATAAATATCACTCTTATTTTTCCTTAACTCATAAACTATCTATTTTCACTAAACGAGATGAAGGTTTTATTAGACTTAAAAAATTTCTATAATATTCAAAAAAATTTATGATGTAAAATAATATTAATTTTACGTATTTTTAAAATGTAAAAAATTTTAAAATCTAAAAATCGCACAAATCATTATACTTCTAGATTTGACCATTATCACGCTATTATAATTTGGGTACCTTCATTGCGATCAATGATAATTTATATGATCGCAAACATACAAACCGCTTATACCGATTGTTTGCACACTAACTAGAAGTTTATGACTCGATTATGTGCTCCATTAGAGCTCTACAAATACAATTTGATTCACAATTCTTGACACAGTAACAAGTATGAAGGAGTTAAATGTTTGCCTTAGGTATTATATATCATATTATTTAATCACAACTTTAGAGTGAAGAACATCTTGCTTGCTTTGTTAATTATTGTTTCTTGCTTACAAATGGTATCATTTAAATCACATATAGCATGATAATTAATAGTAGGGGCATTTACATACATACCCCTTAAATCATCTTGAATTACATATTAAATTCCTCATATTTTAATTTTATAATTTAACCCCCTAAATCATCCAAAAATAAAAACTAATAGAATACATGTATTTGCAAATATATTTATAATATTTGTATATACATATTCTTGGTAATAAATATCCAAATAATTATAAATCAGCAAAAAATATATTTTGAAAATCTTAAGAAAGACCTAAATATGTTATTTTTGGATGATTTAGAGGGTTAAATTGTAAAATTAAAAAAATAAAAAATTTAATATGTAATTCAAGATGATTTAAGAGGTATGTATATAATTCTCTCTTAATAGTACCCAATGAATCCTGAAATATGTAATCCAAAATATACAACATTGGGCACACAACTAAAATTGCATTTATTACTCTTATTTGATTAGGGCCCTTAAAAATTTGATTTCAAGCTGCTCTAGCTTCAACTCAAGGTTAAATTAAAAAATTTTAATTTAATTTAAACAATGAACAAAAAAAAAAAATTCTTAATCCAAGCTAAATCTAATTCATAATCAATTTAAACTCAATCCAAATCAAGATTCGATTTCGATTAACTTTTAGCTAAAATCTTACGTATAACATTCATCTTTATGTAATATTTAAAAATAATAAAAAAAATAATATACAATAAATATAATTTAAATAAAATTTACAAAAATAATCTAATAATTTATTCTATTAAATTATTAAAAAAATTAATATACTAAATTCAATTACATATATAAATAATATATTTTATTTTTTTAATCAACACAATTTCAAGCTGTCTTGATTCAATCTAACGCCAACTCAAAATTAAATTGTTAAAATTTTTAAATCATAACAGCAACTCATCAATTGATTTATTTGAATCAAATTAAACTCAATTTAAATATATATATTGAAAGAAAACAACCCTATATTAGAGTAATGATATACATTTCTAATAAATAAATCTAAATTTAGAGCCATTTAAGAAGAGAGGCGATTCAATACAATCTAAATATTCTTATTATTTAAATTTTGATGCTATCAAAATATCTATTTAATATTAAGTTCAGTATCAATAACATTACATATTCATAATACTAATAATATACTCATATTATCTCTTAAGCTTTAAATAAATCCAACCTCCACTCTTTACAAATAGATTGAGTGACACTACATTACATTGAATATATAAATTTTTATATCAAACTGAATAATTAATTTCTTCTATAATAAAATGTCTCATATAATTGCACTAATTTTATAGATATTTCACCTCTTAGAAAACAACACTCTTCATCTCTCCTGAATAGCATTGCTTTGCTTTAAGGGGACGTTTGGTTCAGTGTTATCTCAATGTTATGTTATGTTATCTTTAGAAAATAATTATTTGATTTAATAACATCTTTAAATAACATTATAATTAATTACAAAAATGTTATTATATATTGACATCTAGATGTCACCCCAAATTGGGTGACATCTCAAGATAACACCATCAATTTATCATTATAATATTAATAACTTCCAACTAAATAAAAATAATTTAGATAATATTAATATTTTCTAATATCATAACATTGAACCAAACAAATGTCCATTGATGAATGACAATGACATTTAGATAACATGACATCTAAATAACATTGACATTGAGATAACACTGAACCAAACGCCCCCTAAATAAAATTATCCAAAGCACATTGATACCAATCAGTCATTTTTCAATCTGTTTAGCAACAACACAATCAATCACAATCATCCAATCTCCATGAACTATAAAACTGATTTACACATGAAAATACCAAATAACTATCTGAATCTCAGAATAGTTCAGTAGACTTTTGAGAGGAACAATTTCGATCTTGCAGCATCTAACTAAACTCGTTAAGGCAAGAATTCGAGCTAGAGAGAGCCCAGAGGTACAATCCTGGGGCTAATTAAGATTGGGCTTAGCATAAAAGCAGGAGATAAAATCAAATTAAACTTAAAAGAGGCTATGCGTATGCATACAAAGAGCTCAAAATATTTCAACTAAACGAAGATAAAAATGGAAATAGGGGTGGCTAAAAATGACTTAATTACACAGTTATCCATCATAATATTACAAGAGTATGAAAAAGGAGTGGAGTTGAGGCCAAAAGGATGAATGATAAAAAAATATATAATAAAAAAATAATCATTGAAGTTGATCCCAACTTCTCAAAAGCTGCATGTAGGTAAATTGTTTATATTATTGCTATGAGAAAGGGAGGAGCAAGAGGAAAGTTTGACATGGTGCAGAAGAGAAGCAAAAGATGCAGTAAAATAAGGGGAGTAGGGCATGATACAATCTGATAATACATGGATTAGGCAGCTAAATCATAAAATAACAAGGAGAAATGAACCATTTTGAATAACGCAAAAAAAGCGATCTGCCCATTATTTTAAGGCAGCATGAGATCTCAAACTTTAAGAAAAGAACGGTTTTTGAAGTTGCTGCAAAAGTGAAAAAAGACCATTAAGAAGATCTTGGAAAATGTCTAACAAGATGCAAAGAACGTTAACTTGGATAAAAGAAAAGGAGAAAATTAAGCCAACCAGGCCCAATACGAGCATAGTTGTCCATCGCGAAGAAGCTTGCAGAGCAAATTGAAACTAAATTGGACAACTACCTTTCAAATCATGAATGAACTTGAAAACAAACAATTGCTTTAGAACACATCATACTCCGAAGGTGTGAAATAAAGTTAAATTTTAAATATTGTGATTTATATAGGATGTGAAACAAAGTTAATTTTTAATATTTAAATTTGTGTATGATGTGAAATAAATATAAAATATTGATAAAAATATTTTTTTGAAAGAGTTTGGGGGTTATCTTGGCTACAACCAAACAAGAGCTTAGGTAATTTGGCCATTGCCCATTGTTGACCTCGTTAGAGGCCCTTGTACAAGAAGATTCAGCTCTCATGAGAAAGATGATAACAAAGATGGCTGAAAAGAAATGACAAAACATATGGATCACTCCAGACATAAGAATGGAGATATGAAAGCTAATCTTGTATTATTAAAGTTTTTCTTGAAGACCTAGACCTACCAAGTATACTTTACAGAAAATTTGATGCGAACAAGAAAAGATAAATATGCAGATATAAACTAGGTCCCTATTAAGTTTTAGAAATTATAGCACCACAATAAAGGTCCTGAGAACAACATTCATACACGTGTTTCTCTACCAGAATGTAATCAAGGATAGCAGATATGTAAAAGGATAAAAGACATGGAATTGACATAGGAGTAGATTAGCAATGTAGTAGTCTAAAAAATTCAAAGAAAGCAGTTAGCTAATATAGACTAGTACTCAATACCTAACAAGAAAAAATCAGACCGAATAACAAAGGAAAACGAAACTCCCAAACTGCATTGTGGGAGAGCCCTGCAAATTAGGTGCACATTCAGAAACATGTCGTGAAATATTCGGATACAATCTTAGTTCACGTTTATCCATTACGATAGAGAAAATGAAAGCACAGTTGTTTCAAAAGAGAAAGGATGCAGAAGATCCAACCCATCATATGAGAATGGGCACAAAGACATCCCACAAGCAGCAACAAAAAAGATGTTAAAGATAACTACTATACCAAGAAGAGTGGCATCGGCTCTAAGAATTAGATTGTCAGAGATAATAGATAAGAACCTAAAAAGTCTAAGATGTTCAGATTAGGCATAGGAATAGAGAATTCAGCTAGGTCTTGACATTGTTGATAGGAAACATAGACGTTAAAAGCACAAGGACACATTGTTCCTATTTCTTCCTCTCCAAGGAAAGAGAATAAGAACAATGAGGGGAACTAGAACAAAGCAGACAATAACTTTCATCTTACCGGAACTTCCAAGGTTCAGGTAACCATGATAAATGCCTGAATCTTATACTTTCAGCTTCTAAAGACTAGAATCTGGAAGTTCAAGTTGCCATGATAAATGCCTGAATTAAGTTCTCTGCTGAACGCTTCTGCTCTGAAGTCCCAGATATCTGAGCAATACGCTCAAAGCGCGAGGATTTGGAATCAACTATTTCTATTTCAGCTCCGGAGATCTGAAATCAATACAATCAAAGGCCAGTCAGCTTGATGGAAATAATTCATGAAAGAAAAATATTGATTTTGAGTTCATGTTAATAAGTAGACGAATACTATATAGATGTAATGTTCCATCAAAATACATGCAAAATGTAACTTCAGACAGTCATATAGAAGATTATTGCTAGTTTGGTGAGGACATGGATCAGACAATTTGAAGGCCAAGATGACATCACATTGCTCAATTCAAATTAATTAATGCTAATTGGAGATTTCCAATTAGTTGCATTCAGATTTGATTTGAGAAAAGATCAGAGTTGATTTGAAAAGATTTGAAAACGGTAAGATTTGGAGCTGATTTTATTATAATAAAATTAGTTATATACATCTTTTTAATGAAAAAAAATAATTAGTTCTATATTTGCTCCAGATTTATTTAGTATTTTTATTTTCAGTATTAATTATTGTATTTTCAGATTTTATTATAAGATCTCTATATATTAAAGTCGCCTTGCATTGCAAGGAGATAGCCTATTTTGATTAATGAAATGAATTCAGAACTTTCTGAGTACCTAGATCTGAGTTAAGGAGTAGATATTCTGATGAAGAAAAGAGGTAGAGTTAGCCTTTGCGAAAATCCTTAAATAACCTAGTTATTCACACTTTTTTTAAAAAAAAACTTCTCCCATCTTCTGCTCCCTCTGTACCACTCAAACCGTCTCCTTTGATGCAACCCTGCCTTCAATGCACACTAGACGCAACCCGCGAGGCCGCTCCAACTTTCCCTTTACCAACCAGCTCCAGCCACTCATCGGTTCCGTCCGCGATGCGCCAGCTTTGTCTTTTGTTGTTCATCAGTCTCGAGCGCAACACCTCCCATGACAGCATTGTTGCCTTCGGGCCCGTCGACCTCACTAGTTTTCTACTACCTTCATTGGTATAATTTTTCATCGAATCTAACTAATCACTAATTATATATTTTCAAAAAAATTATTTGCTCTACTTAATTATCTAATTTAGCTTTAATTGTGTGACCATAAACTTAAAATTGAGAGTAAAATTACTGTTGCTTTATTTGTAAGGCATTTGATCTTAGATCCTGATCCTCGGATCTAATTTCTAGAATTAGAAATTGACGCTCTAATCTGATTTGATAAATCTTTAATTATAAGATGATCCACTTTAATTTTAATTTTTAAATAATTTAAAATTACAGAATTTATAAATATTATTTATCATAAGTTTATTTAGAAAATATTCTTGAGCTTAATTAAAATAACTTGTAAGTTAATTTTGCTGATTTAAATTTAAATATCATTTTCATTCTCCGTCCCGCATCATAATCACTTCGAAAAATCTGATAAAAAAATATCATAAGGGGCAACAGCTTTCTTGGATACACAATTTAAATTTCTATGCCAATAACTTCATCCACAAAATCACGAAACCATAAAGGGATAGAAAACAAAGATTCTACAGCTCATCAATTTTCATCATCTGGCCCTGTTTGCCTAGGAGTTTAAAATTAACCTGGTTTAATTTTAACCAGGCATATCACATCACACATAAAATTTAATATTAAAAATTAAATTTATTTCACATCCTACACATATTACTAAAATAATAACTAACTTATATCACATCCCTCACATATTCCAACATAATAACTAACTTTATATCACATCCCTCACATATCCCAATATAATAACTAACTTTATTTCACATCATTCACAGCTTTCAATAAAAAAATATCTCTATCCAAATTTAATTTTAACCTTCTTAAATTTAACCTTACAAACAAACACACCCCTAGGCTGAAAAAGTATGATACAAGGAAACATATGTCAAAATATTCAGAGATGGATCTATTAAACTCAATCTTCAAGTTGGTTCTACAATAAAATTCTTGCAGCTTCTTAAGTGGGAATAAAAATTACATGTTCAGCATCTTTGGTATCTTCCTACCAAGAAATTAATTTCGAAAGCAACCTAAACAAGACATGCTTAGATCTAAACAATAAGAAGGGTAACATTTAAAAAAAAAGGTGCATAAGATTTCACTAGGAAAACATAAATGAGTATCACTGTTATTGTAAGCACAAACTACATGGACATTATGTAGGAGGATCTACCATTAAAAAATGTCTGCAGACGTAACACAAAAAATTGGATGACACTACCAATTAGGGAGACCCTAAAACTCAAGGAATTCATACTATTCATAACAATATTTGGGTGTGACTAAAGTTTCTTTAAAAAAAAACTAGTGGAAAACTAGTCACATACATCTGTAAGAATTTGAGTGATGCAAAACAAAGATGATACAGGTAAGTAGTTGCTTATCTTTACAAAGAAATGTTCATTCCCAAAACCAAGCTCCACCTATTCCTAGCCCACCCTACTAACATCCTGAATTAAGAAACATAAATAGCTTGCAGCTTGCTGCTCAAATAAAAGTTAGTCACACTAATAGCTAAATAAGAATCCAACTTTTTTGAAAGAAGCCATGGACAGAACCTCGTTATAAACATCGAATAGCATATAAAATATAATTGTCAATGTCAACATTAAGTTTAACGTGAAATCATCAAATCACTAATTATAGCAGAAAAACAAACCTTCCGAATATTAGCAAGGTTTGATCCACCTTTTCCCAGTACTTTGCTAATGGCATGTGATGGAATGGGCATCTCAACATAAGAAGGCGGCACTCTGCATAAACATAAAGAAGATGGACATTGACAACAAGTCATGTAACATGAAATTATACATTATGCTTTTAAGATGTTTAAATTTTTTTACAAATAAAAAATTATTTTAATGACATGATTTTAATGATATGATGTAAAATAAAGTCAATTTATTATTGACAATTGTATCGAATGTGAAATAAAATTAATTTTTACATTGAAATATGTGTGGAATATGAAATAAAGTTAATTTTTAAGTTGAGATTTATGTAGGATGTGAAATAAAATTAATTTTTAATATAAATTTATGTAGGATGTAAAATAAATATAAAATATTGATGAAAATGTTATAGAAGAGTTTAGTGAGTTTTTTAGCTCCAACCAAACAAGGCATAAGGATCACCTGCAGACATATAAAAAAAAAAAAGGAGCTGCTATGCATGGCAACAAGAAATCAATTTGATAGAAATCAATAAATTAAACAAAACAGTAACAATTCAGAAGAGAGTTATCCCTGTTCAACTATCAAATATGTAAATATTCGTGAAACTAATGCACATACCCTCCATACACCTTTGAAGAATACTTTGAAAGGGAACCATATGCACTCTCTCCAGACTTTAAAGAAAAAAGGGGTGGTCAGAACTGGGCCAGTAGTGCTGACGTAGAAAATTAAGCTTAAAATTCAATGTACCTAGAAAAAAAAAGGAAGCTTACCTGCAGAGAGTTGTACCCATAAAGACTGCTTCCAGAGAGCATTCCTAATCCGCTTCCAGTTTCAGTTCTCTGATCGTATCCCATAGCGCCAACAGCAGGAACACTGGATGCTATAGGAGGAACAGACAAGCTGCTTGGGTAAAGAGACTCAGTTGGAAGGGCAGAATTATTGCTCTCTCTATCCTTCAAAGCATCCTCTCTGAGCCTCAGAATAATCCGAAGAAGTGCATCTCGCACCTTACTCGTCTCTCCAGATACCTAGGGTTCAAGATAAAACGATCATATATGTTAAAAAAAAGGAAGTAGACTATCAAAAAAAAAAGAGGGAGAAAAATGCACGTTAACATGCTAGATTGACAAACCTCCACATGTTCATCATCTGGAGAGATGCCCTTCGGTTTTTCACCTTTTGAGATACGAATTTGTGCCTTAGTGCTCTTCCGCATATCATTTATAATTGAACCACCCTTACCAATAAGGCAGCCAATCACTTTTGTCGGAACAAGCAAACAAATCCTCACCGTCTCAGCATCTTCATCATTAATCTTTTCTTGAAGTAACAAAACTGCCTCAACTGCAGCTGACTTGATATCATCACTTGACTGCAAATACATGTCATAGATAAGAACTAAATCACAGAGGGTGAGAATAAGAAAGCAGGGAAAAAGAACACGATCAAACCTCCGTGGATGTCACAGTGATGACACAATCTTCTGTTTTCTTCTTTGTATCATCAACATCTACACGTGCACCACTGGTTTGCCTCATATTTTTTATCGTGCTCCCTCCCTTGCCAATAACTCGGCCAATCTTGTCAGATGGACACAAGACTCGCACCACAAACTCTTCAGAATGCGATGGACCATTGTACCCAGAAAGAACTGAAATGGCTGATGGATATACTGGCCAGGTACCAGTAGTCTCAGTGTATCCATGAAAATCACTTACAGGGGGAGTTGCACTAACAACAGGAGGTGCTGATCTAGGTGGGGCAATAACTGCATCAGCACTTGGGTAGAAACTACCAGCTGGGTAAATAGGAACATCTGAGGGAATTATTATGCTGGGTGGAATCTCTGCCACCGTGGTATCAAGTGAAATCTCTTCTTTTGGAGGATATTTGTACATAATTGCAGAAACTGCAAGTAAAGCCTTCTTCACGGCTTCAGCATCACCAGTTATCTGCCAAACACAAAGGTATAGAATGATAAATCAATTAAATAAACAGATAAGGATTATGTTAGAAGGATATCAGCAACAAATCAAAAGAAAATAAAAAAGCAAATACGAAAATAAACTTGTTTCCATGAGGAAAGTAGGGCAACCAAAAATCCCGGAAACTTATAATTTGTAATCAATACACCCAAGAGATAAAATCATGCTTTTAGAAAATAACCCACTTTTTCATCACAAAACCAAACTCAATATGTTAAGAACTGGTTGATCCCACTCAATCTACTTTAAAAGTAATAAAAAAAACAATGTAAACGTTCTTTAGCTGTATGGAGAAGGGAAATCCATATAGCCAGAGCAAATGGTTCCGGATTATACTTTATTGTTGATCTTGTTGTTTTTGCTGCTCAAGACAGCAAGAGGATCTATGAAAAGTTAAAATGAGGTGCTGCAAGATGATGAATTCAAAGAGAGAAATACCACGGCATCCAAAAGTTGAGTGCACCACCGGTTAAAGGGTTTAACTCTTATAAATCACATTATGTGGATTAAGCAGCCAATCCTCAGCCAAGAAATTCAAATGCTGCTATTATGAATCAAAATCCTCAGAAAAATTAAAATTCATAAGCCAGCTCCACACTTCTTTCAAATGAAAAGATACATAAAGTAGAAAAATAAAACATAAATATGCTGGAAAAAATTTCAGTCTTTGAAGTATACAGCTGAATCATATAATCTACATTACAGCTGAGTGCATTAACCTAAGGAAACTAAAATTGTTAAACATTCTGATCATTCACCTGAAGAAAATTGTCGGAGCTCATTGCACAAGAATGGGCAGCATTACTGGGGTCTTTAGGGGTAACCTTGATGATAGCCTTGGTTTTGGCCCTCAACTTCTTGATGATTACTCCAGACTTCCCAATGATATTAGAAGCTTGGCTTGTAGGAACCAGTATTTCTGCTTCTTCCTTAGCTTTCTGATCTGTATCCTCTAAATTGGCTAAGGCGTTTACTATGGCAACATGCACTTTGAGCAAAGCATCCTGGGAAGGGCAAAGAGGTTCTGTGATTTCATCATCAGCATCAACCGGCTCCTTATAATTCACGAAGCAGTAGATAGTTATGACCCTCTTCTGAGCACCAGGAAAAGGATCAACAATTTTGATCTTTGCATGTGTCTCTTGTCTGATGGAATTAATCACTTTACCACCCTTGCCAATTACACTTCCTATGACATTATCCGGGCAAAGTATGCGGTAAACAACCAACTCCCCATCATCAGAATTTTCTTTGTTTCCAGGCCGCCGCCTCTGATTCCTTCCTTCATTGTCACCATCTCTCTGCCGATGACGTTTGCCACTTTCAGCCATATTCCAGAACCTGACATAAATGTATAAAGATAACATATACCTTTGAACAGTAAATACTACATTGCAGGACCCTACAGAAACGAATTTTTTGAATGCCAACAAGATAATACAAGCACTAGGATCTCAAAGACGAACAATAATTAATTCTTATAAGGAAGCTATAAGTGCTGAGGAACAGTCAACCTATATAACCTACCAAACACCATGAAATTCATTCAGTTGACTGAAGCTTGGAAAGAGAATCAATTAGCTTACAAACTATAAACATTCAAAGTAGTTTCCATGTAGATCATGTGGAAGGACCATAGTCCAGTTTTAATTTTTTCTATTACGAAAGGGTCATAATCATCTTAGCTGCCTCACAACAAAATATTTGAAAGACCATAGAGTTCAATTACAGAGTACAGTGCATCAAGCCATAGCTGCCAACCTTTAACTGTGTGAGAAAAAAGAAAGAGAAAATTAATAAAATGCAAGAAGAAGAAGAAGAAGGACACAACCTAAGCATACGAGACGAAATAAAAATAAGAACATGAAAGAAGCAGTTTAAACTTTAACTTGAGCAAGATGGTCAGGTTGCAGATGGAATACAGGTAGATTTCACGGCATGAAGGCAAAACATGAAAACAAGACACTGAAGGCTAAATTTCCAACGTTTTGGAGATAAATAAATGAGAAGGAGAAGCCAAACCTTGGGTTTGCGGGTCTCGTGATAGGAAAGAAAACGCAAGGAAAACTGACCCTACCTAAGGAGTACCCTGGTACGCTTGGCGGGGGCTGCCGAGTGGAGGAAAAGAAGAGGAAGTTTGTGATCTGAAGGCAGGGGTTGAGAGAGGAGAGGGATTCTGAGGGAAGAAGGCGAAACGAAAACCCTAATACCTTTTATTAGGACAGCCGCTTGCCGGACTGAATAGCTGTCCAGAAAATACTTTAGAACCCTACGATGTGCTTCCAGATTAGTGTTTCATTACCACATTATAATAGTACTACTTCTATTTCGCTAGACTTTCAACTCGGGGATGTAGCTCAAACGGTAGAGCGCTCGCTTTGCATGCGAGAGGTACGGGGTTCGATACCCCGCATCTCCACAGCGCTAATTCATTTTCTTATTTACAATAGAAAACACTATTTTGCTGTCGTTTTCCCTATGCTGTGTATTAGTTAAATGTTTTATTATTTCCATCAAACGAAAAATGTTTTTTTTTTTTTATTATTATTATTATTTCACACTTTATATATTACTAGTAAAATCTCTCATTAGTTCACTATTTTTTTTATATCGGACATGATACTTAAGCTACAGCATACCCATAACATTAGATACAATACTCTTTTCGCTGGTTCAATTTTTCTGTATATTGATTATGATGCTTAAGCTCAACATTCCCCATAAACATCAGATACGATATGCCTCGATCCCAGTTCGACCTTTCTCAACATCGATTACGATACTTAAGTTACAGCATCTCCCATAACATCAGATACGATAATTCTTGATGCGCTCATTTGGCCTTTCTGAATATTGCCCTATTCTTCAAGAGAGCATTAAAGTTATCTGCCCTAGAAGCTATTAAATATAAATTAGAACTAAATATAAATAATTTGGACCTATTTGTAAGGCGATGAAAAAATTAAGATCAAAATGCAATTTCAGTCGCTCTTCTAAAATTTTTTTTTCTTTTCTTTTCATGTGGTAGAGGGGAGGCTTGGGTGGTGGCTGCTGGCTGCTGCAATTGGTAGCTAGCAGCCCATTCCTATTCATCTTTTTTATATATGAAATATTATAATTTAATCTCCCAACTTTCATATCCATATAAATAGATCTAAAATTATTTATTTCTATAAAATAAAAAATAAAGTTTATTATTAAATATAAATAATTTAGATCTTTTTGTTATGAGGTGAAAATATTAAGACAAAAATACAATTTCAGGTAAGACAAACATATTTTTTCATAAAATTTAAAATAAAGTTCATTAAAAATAATTTAAATTAAATATAAATAATTTGGACCTATTTGTAAGGAGGTAAAAAGAGTTGAGATCAAAATATAATTTTAGCTTTTTGGATTTAAATATAAATATAAACTTTTTGAAAAAAATTAGGCTTAAATATAAATAATTTGGACTAATAATCTCAAAAAAAAATTAAAATTAAATATAAATAATTTGTACCTATTCGTAATGAGGTAAAAAGAGTTGAGATAAAAATACAATTTCAGCTTTTTTGGACTTAAATATAAATATTATAACTTGAGAAAAAAACTTTGGACTTAAATATAAATAATTTATACTAATAACTTAAAAAATAATGAAAATGAATATAAATAATTTGAATTTATTTATAAGGAGGGAAAAAGTTAAAATTAAAATGCAATTTCAGCTTTTGCGGTGGAGCAGCGCTTACTGGCAGCCATCCCAACAGCTTTTTTAATGTTTTAGGAACAATTATAATTTAGTCTTCCCATATTTATATGCTTATTAATAAGTCCCAAAATATTTATTTTAGGTACAAAATTATTCATTTTGGATCCAAATCAACTCGAAATTTTAAATCTCAAATTAAATTCTTGATGTCACAATTCTCCCCACCTTTAAAAATTTTGTCGCCGAAATTTATATAAATAATTTCATGAATTTTATTATACATTCTAACTGATTTGTAAGGAGGTGAAAAATATGAGACCAACATACAATTGTTGCTGTTTTTGTGATGTTTAAAATATTAAGACTACATTGCAATTGTTACTGTTTTGTGAATTTTTAAATTTAAAAATAAAAATAGGACAAAAGTATAATTTCAGCTTTTTTGGAGTTAAATATAAGTATTATAACTTGAGAAAAAAAATTGAACTTAAATATAAGTAATTTACACTAATAACTTGACAAAATTGGAAATGAATATAAATAATTCAGATCTATTTGTAAAGAGGTGAAAAAGTTAAAATTAAAATGCAATTTTAGCTTTTTTTTGAACTTAAATATAAATATGATAATTTGAAAAAAAAATTAAACTTGAATATAAATAATTTGGATTTATTTATGAGAAAGTAAAAAAGTTGAGACTAAAATATCTTAAATATAACTAATTTGGACTTATTTGTTCGGAGATGAAAATGTTGAGACTCAAATACAATTGCAGCTTTTTTTTGTGAATTTATAAATTTAAAATAATATAGATAAGTCAAACTTTTAAAAAAAAATTATAATTAAATATAAATAACTTGGACCTATGTGTAAGCTAATGAATAAGTTAAAAGTAAAATACAATTATTGGGAGTTTTTTTATTTAAATAATGAGAAGAGCAGTGGCAGGAATCCCCAACTTTTTTTATTTTTTTATGAATAATTATTATTTAGTCTTCCAGCTGTTATATACTTATAACTAAGTCCCAAAATATTTATTTTAGGTCTAAAATGATTTATTTTGGATCCAAATCAACTCGATATTTTAAATCTTAAATTAAATTCTTGATGTCACAATTCTTCCCACCTTTAAAAATTTCGTTCCTGAAATTTATATAAACAATTTCATGAATTTCATTATATATTCGAACTGATTTGTAAGGAGGTGAAAATTTTGAGATCAAAATACAATTGTTGCTATTTTTTTTGAGTTTTTAAATTCAGCCAGTTTTTATATTTTTTTAAGGAACAATTATATGTTAGTCTCTCGCCTTTCATATCTTTATAAATTATTCTAAAAATATTTATTTAAGATCCAAATTCATTCATTTTTTGTTAAAATCAACTCGAAATTTTACATCTCAAATTAAATTTCAGATGTCACAATTCTCCCTACCTTTAGAAATTTTGTCTCGAAAATATACATAAATAATTTCACAAATTTTATTATTCATTTGAACTAATTTGTAAAGAGGTGAAAAAGTTAAGACCAAAATACAATTATTACTGTTTTTATGAATTTTAAAAAGATTGAGACTAAATCTCAATTATTCTTGTTTTTGTGGATTTTTAAATTTCAAAAATTACAGATAAGACAAAAAAAAATTTCTCGTGCTTAACTCGTACTTTTATATATAGTATAGATAAGAATCAATTACTATTATATATACGTCAATTATATTGGATCTTCATCCAGCTTAAATCAATAAAAATTATGCCTGTTAGACCCTAATTATAAAATTGATTGAATATAAGATTAAAATTAAATTTAAATAGAGATATTTTTTTATTAAAAATTATAAATAATATAAAATAAAGTTAATTATTATGTTTAGATATATGAGAAATGCAATATAAAGTTAATTATTATGTTGAGATATGTGAAGAAATGTGATATAAGTTAATTATTATTTTAGTAGTGTGCGTAGAATGTAAAATAAAATAAATTTTTAATATTAAATTTTATATGTGATAGTAACATGACTATTTAAAATTAAATTAGATTAATTTTTAATTGTTAAGTATAACTAGAAAAAAAATTATATTGTATTGGTGCTGCATAAAACTTTTTTTATTTACTAAATTTTCTTTTTGATTATTTTTTTATTTACTAAATTGGAGTTAAAAGTTGCTGTTAAATGTATAATTATTTGTCAAATATATCTAAAATTTAATATTAAAATTTATGTAAAATAAAGTTAATATTTTAGATGAGCATTCAAGCACAAGGAAAGAAGGATATAGAAAATATGAACGATTGATATTGTTAACACATGGTTCCTGCGCTGCATCCTGACCGTACGCATGGCGCCTGGTTGGCCTCCAATTTTTTGACTTATTTGCTGACTCATCTTCCTGTCTTTACAGGTTCTTGACCAAGTCAAACCTCGGACACGAAGGTTCAGCCTAATCTCGTTCTCGATGAGCCAAGACCACCCCCGGTAACATCAGGTACGAAGTTAAAGAGCAGTGTCTGTCACAATCAGCTCCACCTAACAGCGCCGTTCCCCGTACAAAGCACCTTTTTCCAGACCCGCAAATCAAGGATCCGCGTGCTTCAACCATCACGAATTTCCAGAAGAAGTACCAGTATTAAAAGATATCATCCTCTTTTTACGGCTTTCGGCCCCTCCGGCGACCGACAAGCGGCATGAAACTAGAGCTTGTCCATCACCTGTTCTCCGGAAAACCTGGATGAATCTATACACTCCATCAGCTACAAATACCCCTGAACAGTTCCCCACCAAGGAGGCGGAGGGATAGAGGAAACTTTCTCACTCCCATTGTATTAGGGCCCCAACTAAGGAGCTCTCTTCTTCTTCTTCTTCGGACTCCTCTTCATTTTAAAAAACACTGTATTAGCCTTCAGGGCTACCTTTTTTCATTAGTGAAACTTCTTTGCTGATCGACCGGTGGATGTAGGGGATTTCCTCCCTAAACCACCTTAAATCTCTATGTGTTCTTCTAGATGCCTTGAATTCTCCCTCTCTTCCTTAAGCTTCTGTTAACAGGCTTACTCCTTTGCGCGCCGCCGTCTCCCGGAACTCTCTTTCTCTTTGGTGTTCCTTGGAACCCCCACATCCTACGTCAACAGATATAAATCTAACAATTTCGTTTTGATACTTTTCATTTTTGTTAATTCTCTCGGTACAGAGAGTGTCTCAATCTCTAAAATAGCAGCTCAAGTGTTCTTTAACAGCAAACTAATGAGCTTTAAAACTAAAAGGAGGAGGATTTAAATTAGGGCAAATTACGCTCAAGTTCCTAAGTTTAAGGCTTAATATCGCACAAATTCACGTTTTTAAAATTATAACATCGGGTTCTTGAGTTTTAATAAATTATCCAATATGTCTTTTTTTTTTATTTTTTTATAATTAAATTTTTTTAAAATNCGTGCACCGAATCGGGAGGAGAGAGAGAATAGCAGGGGTAAAACGGTAATTTTAAAAAATTTAATAAAAAAAATAAAAAAAGACATATTGGATAATTTATTAAAACTCAAGAACCCGATGTTATAATTTTAAAAATGTGGACCTGCACGATATAAGTATTAAACTCAGGGACCTGGTGTAATTTGCTTTTTAAATTATTTAATTTTTAATATTTTAAATAATTCGTATTTTAAAATTTGTAGTTTTTATTATGGTTGTGTAAGATTATTTAAGTTTTCATTTTTAACAATATTGAGATTTATGGAAATGTAAAATAAAATTAATATTTATAATGAATTTGGATTAGATATTAATTAAAGATTAAAGAATTTGATGCGACTAATCAAAATAATATATGAAGATTTTTTTAAAAAAATATGTGAGGATATTTTAGTTTTAAATTTATATATTTATTTTTAAAAAAATTATTTGAAAAACTTTTTTTTTTATTTTTTTATTGAACTTGGAGCAATTTATTATATCCAGTAGTCCGGTTGGCCCAGCACTATAAATACGAGCTTATTTTTCTGAGCTTCGGACAAAATTAACTGCCCTAATTTTTGATCCCCGCCACCTTTGCCTCCAGCGACACTACGAAAGCTCCTATCTGATATGCTTGCCTGCGCAGATCGAAGCTAGCTAGGGTTGGCTAGGGTTTTTGCAGGCCGATCTAAGGAGGCCGAAATGGGAGTCTCCTTCAAGGTGTCCAAGATCGGGAGGCGGTTCGTGCCGAAGCCGGTCGCCGGACAGCCGGGGGAGCGCTCTCCCAGTGAGAGCTCGAAGGAGAGTTCCCTTTGCATCAGCGGAACTCCGTCCAATAAGGTCTTTTCTTTCTCCTCTGGTTCCTGCACTGCTTTGCCTCTAGTTGTATGTTTTCCTCAGCCTAGACACGCTTTCAAGCGCGGTTCCAAAACATGAGGGAACGATTCGCGGAAATGAACGCAATTTTTCCCCTTTGGCATAGATATATTTTTTGTGTTTTCCACGAGCGTGACGTAAAACCATTGATTTTGTTTGTTTGGGGAAGCCTGATAGCGGTGGAGTATTAAGTGCTTAATTTGCTTCATACTAGTTTAGAGAGGTCTCCTTCCTAATGATCGCATCTGTTGTTTGACTAGATCTTGGCTGTTATCTTATAGATGACAATAGCAGGGTTCTATTTCTCCTCATAACAGAGTATTTTGGTATTACGGAATTCATATTTTTTGAAGTATGCACTATTTGAAGCATGCTAATTTGTCTATTTCATTGTGGAAAGTTGCCGACAACTTAATCTGTTGGGTTGGAAATTTTTAGTATTTCAGTTTGGCTCCTGCCTAAGTTAAAGGTCAGATCTTGGTTTAGCTTCGTCTTTAAGAACTAATTAATAAAGGCTCATTCCAAAGTCCAAGCCAACCTTTTTCTCAACCAGCTTTTTCTCCACTTCAATGCTTAGTTAAGACCTGAAAGGTTATCAAGGCTTATTTAAGCTCCAAAGTTAACAACTAGTCAAGACAGAGGTCAAATTAAGTTCAATAGTAAACACTCCTAAGTACCTGCTTAACCCCCCAACTGTATATATTTTTTGTTTGATATGATACTTTGATCCCTTGCTTTCTCTTTGCTGGATTTATGTTTAGCTGATGTGAATTCATCATTTTGCATGAGTATGTTGCATTTGGCTTGAACTGTATATCTCTGATAAATATTAGCTTTTGAAACTAAGTTACCATCCCATTGCTCACAGGCATTAACTTTTATGTATTCATAATATATTTTCTGAGTCACTAATCATGTCTATATCTGTGCTTTTTCCTATGGAGTTCATCAAACTGATGTGGGGTGCATCACATCAGTTTGATCAACTACCTCCCAGGCTCCCACTCTATAAGATTTTATCCAAAGTTTGTATATTTCTCAAAGTTAAATTGATAAAAACTTGAAATAGTCAAGAACTCAGGAGAGCAGCTATAAGCCTACACTGGGGGATCTTATAAGATAGAAACTCAATTGGAAGTTTATTGGAAATAATAAAAAGGCCCTTTCACGTTTACTTTTACAAATAGAAATGATGCAGTATAAAGTGCTCAGTTGGAGTGTTTATTGCTTTAGATGTCCTCTCCATTATATGCTTTGTCAAAGTTAGCATAAACCTACTTTTTTTGCAGCAACCTAACGTACTTTGTTGCATTTTTTCTCAAAGAAAAGAAAAAAACCCCACAATTTAAGTGCGGTTGGTCCTCATGCTTGTCATATGAACCATGAGGACTATTTGCATGATGGCAGTGAAGTGAGAGTGCCAACTGGTAAAAGGGAAATGAAAAAAAAAACCACAATTCCTTTGGGTTTTCCTGCAGTTGGAAGTAGCAAATGATGAGAATTTAATGATGGAATTTTTCTTGGTCACCATATATGTCATGTGATTCTTAATATTGCTCATCCGTCTCTTATCTTGATACTTTGAATTTGTGCTTTTGATGCTTTCAAGAGGCTTAAACTGGATGTGCTTTACAAAGAACTAAATGTTATTCATCGCTCTTTTTGTACCCTTTTCTTCTCAAACTTCTGCTCAATATTTTCCTGAACTTTGCTTGCTTGTAGCAAACTGTATAGAATTGTTCATTCAATTCAAGAAAAATATATCGTTTAGGAAGTTAGTAGAAAATATGCTCTTCTTGCAAATTTATGTCACAGTTTCTTGATGCTTTCAAATTAACTCCCCAATATGATGTTTCTGTTAGGCAATCCATCTCCATGTTTCCTTGTAGTTTATACTTTATGTTTATATTTAAACAGTTATCAACAATAAAGTGGCTATTTGCTTTGCTTGTTTCCAAATGGATAAATAACCAGCTCTACCACCTTTTTATCTTGAACTGTATCATGCTCATAAATTTGTGGGATTTGACCATAGATTTCTTTGTGTGCTGTTTGTCTATGCAGGTTGATACTGCAGATGCAACAAAGAAAGGTTTATGTTCTGAAGGATTAGCATTGTCTGGTAAATTGTCTTTGTCTATCGCTTTTCTCTTAATTGTCTGGGAGTTGTGTATTCTTACTTGTGTCTTCTAATATGATTCAATTATGCAGAGCGAGATGTATCTTTCACGTTGAACCTCTTGGCAAAAGGATACTTCATTGGCAAACCATCAGAGGTTTGTTATAAATAGAAATTGTGAACCTCATTATGGATTGAGTAATAATGAGCAAAATTATTAATGCTTTCTCTAAAGTAGTCCTTCTTTCAGGTGGAAAATTTTCAGCCTTTGCTTCAAGACATAAAGTCACTTCATCCATATGATAGGACGTCAGAACACTTTTTCTCCGTGAGTATCAAGAGCTACTTATGGATTTGTGTGTGGATCAACTGGTCAATTTACTTTTGATTAATCAAGAATTTCCTCTTATTAGATTATACATGCTTAGTTATTTATAAAAGCCAATCGTAAGTAGGGAAAGTAATCTTTCATGTCTTCACCTTTTTTTGATTTAAATGTTTAAATCTTTCATGAAAGTCTATGGGATCAGAAGACTTATTTATTTCAGATTTTTACTTGAGGACATTAAGTTAATATTTTCTTATTTATCAAAAGAAAGATCCTAGCACTGTTTTGTCATGTCACTAGAGTGTAAAATTATGCAAATCTTGAAGAATTTTCACCTAGCACATTTGCCTCTTCTTCTTCCTGACTCCTGTGATGTGATATTGCTAACCTCTTTCGTTCTGTTGCATTTCCAACTCGGATGATGTTCCTACTTTAACCAAGGGTCGAGACTTGTGGTTGGCTAGCAAGATCCAAGCAAAAATGGCTAGCACATTTTCGCAAGGGGTGCATGCTACTTTTTCTCAGTGAGATTGTTGATAGTTGTGGTAGACATTGTTTTCACATGGGTACACGACAAAATTTTCTGGTGAGGTTGTTGACAGGGTGCTGGCAGCGTTTTCCTGATGATTGCACATTTCATTAATTCATTCCATCCAACTCGAGCTAATGGCTGTTGGCGAAAGTGTATATAGCGTAACATTAATTTGTTTAGAGTGCATTTGAAGGTTTGAAGTCTACAGGGAACAGGGCATGGGAGGTACAGGGAGTATGGATAGAAGGCGACTCTGTATGGGTGTGCTCTAGTTGATGGAACAAAGGTTGAACTGAGAACATGGATCTAGGACACTTGAAAGCTGCAGCAGATCCAATCGCCAGCAAAATAATCTGATGGAGCAAATTTTTACACTTGCTTCTTGAATATAAACTTGCACACATTATAAGAAATGTAAATAGTGCAGCTGACTACTTAGCATGTAAAGCCACTATTGATGATTTTTTTGGGAGAGGGGAATTCCCCTGCCCACAGATTTTTTGTAATATTTCAATGAGGATATAACTTGATGTGCTTTTGTATTGATTTAGTTGAGACCTAAGCCAGCCTTCATGAAATAAAGCTAGATTCAACAATGCCTTTTCCTCCATTTGAAAGTTTTTTCCTATTTGGTTGCTGAAAGAAAACGGTTGTTACCCTACAGTTTTACTCTACTTTATATATTGGAATGTACTAGCTTATGAAACATTGTTCGTATCCTGAGTTACAGAGTCTGGGCTTTCTTTCATTGTGAGACTGGCATAATCTGCTAATTCTCTAGTGTATATTCTAATTCACAATATTCACTGACATCTATACTTGTAGGCAATTGAGACAGGCCGGCTTCCAGGAGATATTCTTGATGATATACCATGCAAATATATTAATGGGGCTGTTGTCTGTGAGGTCAGTTTAGTATTGTCCCATGAAAGCTAAATTATTGATGATTGTATGGCCATTCTCCAGCACTTTAGATAAAGGTCATCTTATCATGGAAATACCATGTTCTATACAACTTAGTCAATAAAAATTGTTAATCAATCTCGTATATGACTTTTCTTGTCCACAGCCTACTGTAACCTTGAGTGTTATTGTTTAATTTGTAGCATTTAATATTTCAGACTTGTTTCCATGTCATTATTTCCATTTTAATTTCTACATACTATGTTTTTAACTATCTATACATTAGAGCACCAGTCAACAAGCATGCTTATTTTTACACTTGTTAGAGCACCGCCACATGATTAGGCTATATAGAGAGTCCTTCCACTTTCTTACTTGATGGGGACATGGATTCTGCGGATTCTCCAAAAACCTACTTCATCTTCCAAGCGTGTGTTGGGACAAACCTGCTACTGGTTTTAGCAGACGCTTCTGTTGGATTAGTTATAAGGATGAATTTTTAGATCTTTTAGTTCAGGAATGTGCTTATGTGTTTCCATTTTCCAACTTTAGAAACAGCATCTTCAACTTGGTTTAACAATTGTTCGATCTTTTTTGAAATATTTGTCTCAAGCTCGGGAAGGACGTTTTGCGGAAGATTGACAGCATAAAACTTGTGGCCAGCCTCAAGTAGTTTGGGATTATAGTTTTGTTGTTACTTTTATTGATTAACTATGCTTTACCATATTAGTTTTATTATAATTTCCAGGAGGCTTATACCGTGTTTCCTCTTTAATAGCCTTTGTCTGGTTTCATTATTTGTCTAGTTGAACTGCTCAAAGACTTGGGCGTATTTCCATAGCTGTAAGATTGGACTATGTCGTACTTATAAATGGGATACGTTCTTTTCTGAAATTATTTCTCTTGCAGGTGAGGGACTATAGACAATGCATGATGGCAGGGGCTGTTGCTCCTATGGATGCTGCTCCTGTTGTTAACAGAATCCGACTTCGAATGTCACTAGAAAATGTTGTTAAGGATATTCCTTCAATGGCTGTTGATTCATGGACTTATAAAGATCTTATGGTCAGAATTTCCTTGCTAAGATTGATGATTCTAGTCAACTTTGTTGGTGAATTTTCGAGTTCATATGCATGCTCTCTTTTGATCATACAGGAAGTTGAGGCTCGTATATTGAAAACCTTGCAACCAAAACTTAATCTAGATCCCTTTCCAAGGCTTGATAAGCTTTGTTCTGATCCTGCCATTATCAAGGTATTGAGCAACACCTTAAAGTTAATTGTCGGCATGATATCTAGAAATTAGTCTTGACAAATACACATTTTTTGCAATTTCATTTACCTCAGCTTGATGTTGATGTCGGAAGGAAGAAAAGATTGCGTCAACCTCCAGAAGTGATCATCACATCCAACAATCAAACTCATGGGAAGAAGATATGCATTGATCAACTACCTGAAAATGCTAGTATCAATGCAGGAGATTCAAGGACTGCTTTAAGCAATGTAAACGTTCTCATGAGAGTGCTATCATTCAACAGTTGTCTAGTGTTCTATCACCCTCATGACCAAATAATTTTGTGCAGGAAGTTGCCAGATCTACTTTGCCTGTTCCTGCCCATATGAAGTTTCAACCAGCTGTCAGTCATCCAGGAATCATGCAGGATCACGGACTATCTCCTGCAAATTATGTTGGCATCAATGCTAGTGTTTCATTACCTCAGAACATGATAGGTCCTTACACAGATATTGCCAATGCTAGTGTTTCTCTTAATGGAAGTAGGGAGAGTCAAGATCCCCAAATGACGCCTATTTCAAGCATGAAGAGGCAAAGGCAAACTGTTGCAGGCATAGATGGTATTCAAACACAGCAAATCCCTCAGTTAGGTGGCTTTAATGGACTAGATATGCAGTGGAAAAATCAGAATTCACATTCACAGATTGATGCGAAGGGATTCCAGTACTCCAACATTGGGGGGCCAAGACTCCCTCAGATGAATCAAGAGTCCGGGACTTCAATTTATTTTAACCAACAGACCTTGAGATATGGGCCAAAGGAGGAGCAGGTTGACACTGAAAAGTTGGATAAACTAGACATGGAGAGGTCCAAGGATTCTCTACAGGCGATGGGAGTGGATTGCAATACATTGGATCAACACCAATTGCGAACCCAACATCAAGCGCAGCAGCCATCCACGAGGAACCATCTGCCTCCTTATACACAGTGGCATAACTCACGGCCATCAGTTGAGAAGGATCTGAGAAAGGATGATATGCTTAAAAAACAAAAAACATTGCCTAGCCCCCGTGTTTCTTCTGGAGCCATGGTTCAATCTCCCGTGTCATCAAAATCTGGAGAGATATCTAGTGGTTCATTAGGTGGTCAATATAGTACTATAGCAGCAAATTCTGCACTGGCATCACAAATGGACAAGGTAACTGCAAACTCAAATACTGCAGTTGGAGCCCCTTCCGTTGCTTCTAGTCCCAGTGACTCAGTACATCGCCATCCTCAAATTTCTGCTCCTCCGAAGAGGAAAACAAATTCTGTGCCTAAAACCCAAGGAATGAGTGGAGTTGGATCTCCTGCAAGTGTTAGTAATATTAATGCTCCATTGAACGCTGGTAGCCCATCAGTAGGAACATCATCTATGGTTGACCAAGCACTTATTGATAGATTTTTGAAGATTGATATTGTTACCCAAAGGTATGTCTACAGCCACTGTTGGCCCCATCATCCCCAACCGTTACCCTCAAAACTTAAACATTCCTGTCACTCTTAAGTTCAAAATTTACATGTAGTAACTTAAGTATACTGTTCTAGTTGAAGCCTCAGAGATGTTTTTGTTTGATAAAATCAGTTCACTGAGTGAAAGAAGGATGATGGTTGTAGCTTTTTATTCCCGTAAGCAACTCAAGTGTTAAAATTTGTCTTTGCTGGTATATAATTTTTTTTTTCAGATACCAACTTAATGCCCGAAAAAGCAAAGTTGAAAACTATCCTGCAAGGAAGCCTTTACCATATTCATATCAGCAAGTAGCACATTGCTTGTCAATTGCATCGAATGTTGAGGACTACACGGACCCAATCAACCCTCTTTCAAGGTCTATTCAAGGTGGAAACATCAATTTCTGTAAAACTAGAGTAATAACCTTCATTCGAAATGAGCGATTTTACCAAGGTTGGTGCTTCTTGTGAACATTTAATGAGTGAACATTTCCTAATATGCGTTGAAAGCATCTTTATTTGTATTATTGATTAATTATTCTATTGTAGTAGTTCCTGGGAGGACTTCCAGCCGAATGATAATGAGTGAGAAGCCCTATGATGGCACAGTGGCTATGCAATATGGTGATACGGATGATCCAGATATTCCCACTTCTCTAGATTGCTGGCAAACATTACCCAATACTGTGAGTTTGTTTTCAATCATGTATATCTATTTTTATAGGACAATTTACCTACATCACCCAAAAAGCATTCTTATTTATGTATTTAACAACCGTAACAAGTTATTTACACATTATTTATAAAACACATAAATATTATGCCCAAGACATTTTTGTTAATCACCGTTTCATGTTGTTACCCATGTATATCTTAGGTTGAGGTATTATTACTTCTCTTATTCAACCATTCCGGAGTTAGATTGGATCAAATCCAACCTTCCATTTTCTGTTTAGCACAGGGCTGAGCGGGCACTTAGTGCTCGATAACTCATCACCAACAGCAAGGTGCCTATTCCCCTTGCTAGCAACAGGATTGGGGCAGACACTGTTTTTAAATGGAAAATTGGGGCGAGAAGGATTTGTTAGCTTGATAGGGCAAAAAAAGGAAGCAAGGATAAGGCTTCTAAGCTTGGTGGGATTGCGGAAAAAAAGGAAGCAAGAAGGATATTTGAGTCAATTAAGTTTTCAATAGGTTGAATGGTAGGGTTTGGTAAATTTAAATAAGTTGGTATGTGAACATAATATTCTCTGTTTGCTAACAGATGTTGGCAACAGGTAACTATAGGGTACTTGGTGTAATTTTTATTAGTTTTGGTTGTGGTGTACATAAATAACATGTTTGTGTTAAATATGTAAATAAGCATTTTTTTGGTTAAGTTATTTGCCTTCTTTTATCATGTAGTTATACCTTATTTTTTGTTTTGCTTGTGCATGTTTGCAGCATTATGCCGATCTTCTAGGTGCTCAATTTGGTACCCTGGTAAGTACTTGTGAAGTATATTTCCTTCACTTTGATCATATCTTTCCATTATCAATCAAAAAAGGGATGCAAAACTCTATAAAAAAAAGGGGATGCAAAATGGGTCAATGAGTTGGGTTTTGGTTCAAATTCAAATTCAACCCAACCCAATTAGTTTAACCTGCACCCCACCTATTTAATAATTGAGCCACAATCTACATTGTATATATGGCCGAAGTTCTTTAAGGTTGGCCTGAACTCATAACTGAACGTGCAATTGATGACTGACTCATTTAATAAACAGGTTAAAAATCATAACCTGAATCTTACCCATGTATTGTATGCCTGAATCAGAATTAGGTCTAGGTCGGATTATATATTGCCACTCCTAATGTTGAATCTACCTTTTGTCTTGCAGATGGAGCGTGAGGGGAATCATAAAGATGTTGATAAGATATTTCGAGCTCGACCACCTGCTCTGGTCCCAGGGATGTCGGCAGATAATGCTTCATCTGATGTAAAACATGCAGTTCCCGCTCCATTATCCACTGCTGTAGCTCCTAATAATGGAATCAGTCCCCTGAACTCACAAAACCTTGTGAACAATGCTCGAATGCTAGCTTCTGGAAGTGGTTCTCAGACGTCTCCCATGTCACAGAGCTACCTTCCAGGACCTGCAATTCCTGCCAGAAACCAACAGCTTGATCAGCCATTGCTTCAGCAGCAGCTGCAGCAGCTGCAAAACCCTCAATCTCAGCTGCAGCAACAACAGCAGCTTCCCCTCCCACACATCCAGAGATCTTCTGCGCTGCTCTCAACCAATCCTCTCTCCCAGTTTATGTCACAGAATTCAAATATCCAAATGGGCTCTAATACCATGCCAAACAATAAGCCTACTCCAATGCAACTTCAAATGATGCAGCAACAGCAGCAGCAACAACAGCAGCAGCAGCAGCAGCAGCAACATAATCAGATTCCAAGGAAAATGATGATGGGACTTACTGGTCTAGGTAATGTGATGGGCAGCAACATTTCTGGACTTGCCGGTCTAAGTAACGTCATGGGCATGGGCGGCGTGCGTGGCTTGTCTTCTTCTATGGGTGCCTTACCAGGCTTAGGTGCCGTAAACCCTAGCCAGATGCTTCCATCTTCAGCATCCACTTTTGGTGCTGGCATCCGTCAAGCTTCCTTGTCACATGCCCAAGCTGCTGCCGCTATGGCAAACAAGATAAGGATGGCAGCGCAGCAAAACCGAGCAGCAGGCATGTATAGTTCACAGTCTGGCATTGCTGGCATGACAGGCAACAACAATCAAATGCTTCCCACCTCAGCCGGCTTGTCTATGCTAAATCATGCATTGAATCGAGCCAATATGAGCCCTTTGCAGCCCAATGCCTCCATGGCGTCCATGGGCCCGCCGAAAATTTCAGGTCCTAACTTTTACATGAACCAACAGTTGCAGTTACAACAACAACAACGGTTGCAGCAACAACAACAGCAGTTGCAACAACAACAGCAAATGCAACAACAACAACAACAAATAAGCTCTCCATTGCCGCAGCCGCAGGTTGGTTCGCCGTCAGTGGCTGGCTCGCCTTCACCGATTGTGATGCAGCAGATGCAGCAACAACAACAGATAAGTCCACAGCAGATAGTTCAGCAGACTCCAATGAGTCCTCAGCAATTTAACTCTGGTGCTCTTCAGCAGATCAACAATGGCAGCATGGGAGGTGCACCACCTGCTAGTCCCCAGCTAAGCTCACAGACGCATGGATCTGTAGGTAGCATCACTAGCTCCCCTATGGAGCAGCTCCAAGTTGTAAACAAGGGAGGGAACTCTAATATTTAAGCCGGAAATTAACTGTGGATTAAAAATTTATGACAAATATTTGCCCTGCCTGCCCGTGGATTTGAAAAGGGATGAGTTGTTCTAGATTCTCCCCACCAATGAGTAAATGCTTCATAGTAGCCTGATCATACATTTTTCTTGAATCAGTCATCTTTGGGTTACATTTAAATGGATGACTATCACAATAATTTGAAGGTTTTTTCATCAGGAATTTCAGTTGGGATTCATATAATCTAGTGTCCTGTGAATATCATGGATTGTACTATGTTTGCTACATAATTTTGTATCACTGGCATTTTGAATCTATAAATTTTAGTGTTTATATGCAGATACTGTAGGTTTTATTCTTCTTTCTTCATCATTTTCATGAATTCCTTTAGATCTGAATTCTCAAATACCTGTATTTCATACCATAATGTGTAGTTCAGCTTCGTGGTCTTTGTGGATCATCTCATGCTTCTTCAGAGTGAAAATGAGATACCTTTCAGGCTTCCCTCCTCCTGCTCTTGATCTCTAACTTATATGCTTACATTTGATATGAACTTGGGGCATAATGATCCAATAATATGCACCATTGAAGTCTCACAAAAAATATTTTAAATTTTTAAATAAATTTTAATAATTGTATTTCACATTTATTATCTACTTTAATATTAAAAATTAATTTTATTTCACATTTTATACATCTTTTAATATTAAAATAACTACAATTAAAAATAAAAAATATTAAAATAAATTTATAACCTGTTAATCTTATCAAGTAATGTATATTTCTTTTTACTTAAAAATAATCCTCTCATCAAATGAGCTCTTAAAGAACTTGAATCATCAGTTTTAAATAAATCAACATTCATTATTTCATGTGTCATCACTATCCATATAAGAGATGATGAATTATTCCACAATTATTTATTTAATGTTGGAGAATGGTTTCATCACATGAGGGATCTTAGCCTATCAGCTGGAGTCTGAACATGTTTTCTAGTGATATCTTTCAAAGTGGGGCAACCAGCAAGGGCCATTGTCAACTCCAGCTCATTCTTCAGCATCTCAATGACTTTTATTACTCCCTGCTCTCCCTCCACTGCCAAGCCATACAATATTGGCCTTCCAACCTGTTCAAAAAATAGTAAAACCAACCTTATTCAAGATAAATAGTTTCAACTCATAATTATCTAGATATTTATATTTTGATATGCATCAAGTTTTTCTTATAGATATATTTGAGACTACACAACTTTGGAAAGTATTTAAAGATTAAAGAAAAGAAACACACATTGTATATATATATATATAAACTTAAATTAGATTAATGTTAGGTCCCCACAATTTACTCATAGTTATACTTTGGTCTATGTTTTTTAAAATCTTTCACTTAGGTACCTATTTTAAGACGGTAGAGACTATTATGTCTCTATTTTACTTTACTTTTAGGTTCTCATATTAAATTCCAGGACCTTGGTGAACAATTTCAAAAAATACAGATCAAAATGTAATTATTTGTAAACTATAGGGACCTATAAGTAATTTACTCAACTTAATATATTAATAATATATAAATCATAAAATAAGATTAAAAGCAGGGCTCGATTCAACTCGATGATCAATTCGAACTTGAAAATTTTGAGTTGAGGCACATTTGTTTGAACTCGACTAAGTAACAGCCCTGTAAGCCATCATCTATTTCTTGTTTATATTGGATATTTAGTTGATAAGTGGTAAGCTGATTTGCCAAGAAAATGAGAAGAATATGACAATACCATCACAGCATTTGCTCCAAGGGCTAAGGCCTTGAAGACATCTGTGCCTCGTCGAATTCCTCCATCCACTAGGACAGGAACTGCACCACCGACAGCTTTAACCACCTGCATAGAGCAGATCAAAAGGAAATAGCACTAATTGATTGATTATGGACAAGCAATATTATCATTAAGATTTTGGTTGAGAGCCAAAAAATAGCATTTGGAAATCCCAAATTTTCCATTCTTCATACAAGCTTTCAATTATTTTTCTTTTTCAAAAAGTAACAGGTAATGGAAGGTTGGAATATAACAGCAGAATTGAATGTGTTAGCCAATAACACATTTAACTTCGATTCTCTGAAATATGCAAAGCCAGTTTGTTCTTTTTAATTATAAAAACGCATTATTAAGGATGTTTCCTAGTCTTTAGAAGAACTGGGGACTTATGTCATTGGCTAAGTGTTATGACGTAAGCTTCGCGTTAATCCGAGTCCTTTATGTGGCAGATTTGTGATGGCAGAATTACATTTCCCATACTCTTTTCAGTATCAATCAACATCGACATATATGCCATGAGGGACCACATTCAGGGACAATCTCTCAGGATATGACCAGATACCCTTCTAGGCTCTAACCTAGCGGGCAATCAGTGGTGTACCCAAGGAAATGCAAGACCAAATCTGTCCACAACAGGATTTCCGCTGAGTATCGAGTCTATATGATTTGACATTCACTCCAGCTTAAGGTGCCCACGCATATCCGCTCTGACTAGAAGTGCCCATACATATCTCAGAATGAAGACACCCCGACATTTCTTGAGCGAAGGCAATCCAACACGTCCCACCAGTCCGGTATATAATAGCACTTGGATAAGTTCCATGTGAAAACCTAGATTGGACATTCGGTCATTCAATCATCAAGATAAGCAAATGCACCTTAACACATTAGAGTGGCTCGATATATTGCAGGACTTTGATGCGTTCACACAACTAGGCACCTGTACAGGCAGTCATTTAGTCACCATTCTATCCAAGAACCTAGGTAGTGGACATCGTCAACCCCTTAACAACTTCTTGGTTTGTACTGATCAGAATTTAATGGAATTACAATCTATGACCAGCTCCTACAATAATATACAAATAAATAGAGAGGATCCAAGTACCATAATAGATTGGCGTAGCGAGGTTAGAGCAATCAAATTGATCATCACCTAGCCAATTCGCTTTCTTCTGTCTTGTAATCAAATTGTCCTATAACCACTCTCGAGAAACTTCTTGATTAGTGAAGCTTTCTTCTCTGCCTTTGACCACTGTGGCTTTTCTCTCCAAGGGTTTTCCACATAAATCTGTCTTCTTCTTCTTCCCTCCAAGAGACTTCCATGTAAATCTATCTTCTTCTTCTTCTCCCTTAAAGCTCCACACACCTGGTTTCAAACATTGCTCCACGAATTGCAAACTTACTTGTGTGACATCAAAGCCGCTCATTTTCTCTGTTAAGATTTCTCCGTCAAAAGTAAGATTTCTCTTTACACGTTCCCCAAACAAGAATACAGAGTAGAATTGAACCAAGCTAGGATTTAGCTCTTAGGTTGAGGTGCTAACAGAGGTAGCAAGGGAGCATTTTCATGGTGCTTAAAAAGAGTTGGGAAACTTGTATGTAATATCGAAGAATTTAAAGTAAAAAAAAACAACCAGCTAGTTTTTAGGGGTACAAATGCTATTTCTCTTAGAAATGACAGCATCAAGAAAATAACTAGGAAAAACTTCTCATTTTGTAGCAGTATCAAAGAATTTAAAGTAAAAAAAAAAACAACCAGCTAAGTTTTTAGGGGTACAAATGCTATTCCTCTTAGAAATGACAGAATCAAGAAAATAACTAGGAAAAACTTCTCATTTTGCAGCATTTCATGGTGGAAATTACTAAATAAAATAAGGATTTATGCAGTGAATACCGAAATTGCTTAATAACCACACAAAGAAAGTATTACCTCTTCAAGCACAGAAATTGAAGGAGACACATAGTCTAGCTGACGCGCACCATGATTTGAAACAATTATTCCTGAGACTCCTGCCTCAATTGCTTTTCTAGCTGTTGAAGTTCATTTTGTTAAGTGAACACTAAATCACTTGCTCGGGAAGTTGTAATGAAAAGGAAGAGAAACTACAGCAAATGTGTAGATAGATTCTACCATCTTCTGTTGAAAGAATACCCTTGACTAGAACTGGCAATTTTGTTATAGATTTGAGCCATACAATGTCCTGCATCAATTTTGTTTAGTTAGCATCATGCTTACGGAAAACCAAATCTTGAATTTCATAAAGAAAATTGTGCCAATGCCTATGTTGTGCGGAGCTGTGCGTCTCCTACACACAGGGACCAAGCTTTTCGATGAATCTAACACACCTTACTCCTTTTGCCCCATCCAGGCATCAGGCACATTCCCTTTAATTTATACCTTTTTTTTGCAAAATAAAATGCTTTTGTTGTGTACACAGAATTCATATTTGTGAAATACGACTTATACGTTAGACCTAAATCTAAAATCTAAGTTATACTCATGGAATACAACTTAACAAACATATTTAGTTTCAAATTATATTTGGAGGAATTTTGTAGAAAGAATTAGAAAGGGGACCATTCTTGAATCCCCCAAAGGCTAGGATAACTAGCTTTTACATGTATTTAGTATTTTGGTGCATACCTTCCAGCTCAATGAAGGATCAAGAGTTTCAGATGCAAATTGCTCGAGATAAGAACCACCTTTCTGCTTCCAATTAGAATAAATTATTGAAAGGAAGTTAGTTATAGAAAAAGCTTTTCTATTTCAACTAGCTATAAAAAGGGGGTTGTCACCCAAACTAAATGCTATTATATTACACATTTTTAAATACCCATATTCAGTTTTTCTTTGCTTTTATGTTATCACACATATTCTATGTAGATATTGTTACACACACAGTAAATAATCGCATTACTACTTCTGTAATAACAAAATTTTTCAAATAAGATGGAAAAAAACCAAAGACAACTTCTCAACAAATAAAAACTCACTTCTGATATAAATTCAAATAAATTATTTATACTCACAGAGTCAACATCGATAGACAACAACCCTTCAAGATTTGATATTTTTGGTGGAATCATCCTGAATAAATAAAAATGTAAACATCAAAACATGTCTCGATCTTTATGATTCAACTTTTCTTTCTTATTCTTAAAAATGAGGATCCCGCCCGAGCCAGAGCCTGAGACTGTCCCTCAGCCTGTAGGTTTCGACACAAGGTTAGAATTCTAGCTCTTTAGATTGAAGAGAATAATTTTGCCGTCCAAAGTGGATTGAATTTGTGGCGGGACAGCCTCGCTTTGAACTCAAATAAGACCCGGGAATTCAACTAACTGCTGATTCCAGGGATAACTTTTACCAATGGAATAATCGAAGAACTTGATTGTTGGCTTTTGCACTTGAGCCATTAGGACAATGATGGACAAGGAGAATTGTTTATTTTTAGACTCAAGATTTTATGAAATAATAATAGATTATAATAAAAGCTAATCATTTATTGAGAATTTTAATGAAAAAAATCAGGAAGAAAAAGAATTTACATTTGATTTTTATTAATTTAGAAAATGCTTACAATAAAATCTTAAGAAATATGCTTTGGAGTCTTGAAAAAAAACGAAATGCACTGCTTATCTTTAGTGTTTTAAGATATGTATAAAGAGGTGGTTACTTGTGTTCGAACATGAGTTTAACTAAGAATTTTTTTATTACAGTTGAATTGCATTAAAGATCAACTTCAATTCCATATCTCATTATATTAGTTATGAAAGTCCTCATTAAACACATTTAAGAGAAGATATCTTAGTGTATGCCTTACGTAGATGGTATTTTTCTTATAAATAAAACTAAAGATGAAGCTAAGACGAAACTCGAGCCCAAATAGAAGAACGGTTGGCGTTAGGGAGAACAACATTAAGCGAGCGATGAGAACAGAGGGAGCTCAGTCGTCACTCACGGCAAAGGACAGAGTGAGCCTGATTTGATGTTAGAGATTTAGATCCCATTTAATGGTTATTTTGCAATTTCGTCTCCAACTATAGCATTTTCCTAAATAACTCCACAACCATTTTATTTGAGTCTCGTCTTATTTAAATTGAATACAACTTGAACCAATTTGAATCTAATTGACCTAAACTGACTCAAAGTAATTTATAAGATACATAGTGGGCACACCCACTAACATAAACAAAACATTCGCTCATAATTGACTTAAATAAAACATACAAAAAAAAAAACATACAAAAAATAAAAATAACTATGTACGCATGTGAAAATTGATATAATCTAGATTTTAAATCATAGATCATATTGATGTGGCCTACGAAATATGAAAATTTTAAAAAACTACATTGTGTTCATGTTAGATACACGGAATGAGAGATGGGCAGGGACACTCAGGAACATCGTGTCAGACACGCTATGTGACGTGTCCTAATAAAATAATAATTTTTAAAAAAACTAAATGACACTTTAAATACGTGAGGACACTTCGAGACGCCATAGGACACTTCTAAGACACTTTCAAGATGCTTTTGACATGCAGGACACTTTTACGATGCAAGACACTTTTAAGACAAATGATATTTCTGAGATACATATGAGATAAATTAGATATATTTAATATTATATTTTATTTAATATTAAACATAAGACTAAAATTTATGGACAAATAGATCACCTTTTTATTCTTTTTATTAATATTTAAAATTTTTATTATTGTTAGAGTTTTATCTAATAAAATTAAAAATCTATTTATTATTATTATTATTATTAAAATTTTACTTAATATAGGTTAAAATTCTAAGCTAAACAAGCCAAATCAAATTTTTTCCTTCCTCATTGCCCTCGAGCCCCATGAAAATGAATCAATCACAAAAAAATTAGAACTTTGGCTTCATTTCTATCCTTCTCTCATTCTCAACACCAAGAGCCCTTATATTCTCTTATTGTCATGTTCGTTGTAGTTATCTTGATAAGCAAAATTATATATATATTTTTATTTTTCATTCACTTAAAGTGAACCTTAAATCTATATCCCAAATCTTTTCAATGACGACAATGTTTCTTCTCAAGTTCTCATCTTGAAACTATGATAATTTTAAGTTCTATGCCACTCACAAGTTATTTATACTTAAAAATTCAAGTTTGTTCTATTTTTTATATATTTTCTTAAATATGATCATTAATTTTATTATAATTATATTTGACGTGTTATGCTGTATTCAAGTTCTCACTCGTGTTGTCGTATCCACATGTCACTGTGTTGTGTTCGTGCTTCATAAGCCATAACTGATCTAACCCTGCATCAATTCTTCTTGGCTTTGAAAAATTTGACTCCTTTGAAGATCATTGCAGGTACTCCTCTAGTAAACAAGGATGAAGATGTACTAGCTCGTCACATATAACCCATGAATCATCTGTAAGTGATACACCACTCTATATGACAAAAAACTTGTATAATAATCTGTTAGTAGTAAAAATAATCTGTTAGTAGTAAAAATAATCTGATCTCTCAAAATCTCCTCTATCATATGCTGTAGAAGTGGCATTGTCGGCTCAGGAGGTAGAGAGACGGCAGACTTAGAGGCTATCATTGATTCATTAGGTCTATGACTGGGAATTGGACTATAATTTGAAGTGGGATCTGGATTGGGATTTGAATTAGCACTAATAGATGGAGTATATAGAGCTAACTCAGAAGAAAAAACAAGATTAAGAAGTGACTTATGAAAAAGAGATCTGACACATTAAAGATTGAATTGATTCCTATGTTTTCAGGTAAGTTTGTATGCATTAAAGTTAATCTTCTTGAGAACTCGATAAAATTCTATCTTTTTTGCAATAAATTTCTTAGATTTTCCTCTAGAAAATCAATCTAAATTTATGCGAACCATCATATAATCTCCTACAGAAAACTCCACTACTCGTCTATGTGAATCTACAATACTATTATATTTAGCATAGTTTAAGGCCAACTTTCGCCTAATCTCCTCATGCAAATCATGTATATATTGTGCGAAAGATGATGCAAATTTACAAGTCTTATAAGACAGGTAATTCTATAAGGTTTATGGGCTTCGTAGGCTCATAACTTGTAACTACCATAAAAGAGGCTCATACCAATCGACTTATTGACTAAGCGATTGTAAGCAAACTTAGCCGTGAGTATAAGGACAAACTCTCACGAATAAAACCTTTCCTAAGTAGCTAATTCACCTGTTTATTAAACTTTGCATACTTAGTTGGGTTAATACAGTAATGCGGTAAGCAGAGGAGCGATGAATCAAGAATTAGATCAATAGCATTATGAATATCCCTCAGTGGAAGCAGCTATTCAGGTAACTCCTCAGGACACAAGTTTTGATATTAAAATAATAAGGTTTGTACATCCTCTGAAATGCAGTCATCAAAGAGTACATCCTTTCTTTCATGCACTACTAATGCATATGAAATCTCTTTTTTCTTAATTTCTTGCTCAAATCTGTGTGAGCTAACTAGGTGTAGAGATTTCTTCTGCTCTAACGGTGCAGAAGATTCATAATCTTTAATTTTAAAGGCTTTTTAAGTTTTGCATGATTCAATTTGATATTCTTTCCCTTAAAGGTGAACACATGAGTGTTCGATTGACCATAATGTATCACACCCTGATTGTGTAGCCACGGTTTGTCTAGTAGAACATGGGCTATATTCATAGGTACACATCACACCAAATTCTTGCATAGTATGGTCCCAACTGAATAGAAACTAAACATCTTTGGATCACAGGTATCATGATCTCATCAACCCATGCAACCTTGTAGGGTTGTGGGTGAACTTCTACCTTTAGATTCATTCGAGCGAGGCAATCATCGCTAATACATTAATGCAGCTTCCGCTATCAATAATCAGCTTATAGTGTGTATCTCCACATTTAAAATACATATAAAAAATAGCAGTATGCTTTTAATCGGAGTCGACTTTGGGTGTAGCAATGATGCATCACATCATGCTAATTGAGAAGACCTTATGTCTCCCTCAACTACATTAGCAACTTCCTCTGTTAGATCAAAGTCCTTTTCTTTGATGCTATCTTCTGTCTTTTCCTCATTCTTAGCATTAGTTTTATGGCCAAGAAATAGTGTCTGCTGCGGGCATTGACTGGCTTGTTTTGCCACAAACAAAATACGTGACACTATTGGACTTGAAAGCAGACATGCTCCCAATCATAGGCTTCTTACTTTTATCAGTGGAAGTAGCAGTACTACCATCCTTGAATCCTGATGGAGTTAGACCTATCTTTTTAGTAGTCTCCAGTGCTAGATCCAATTTTCCTCACGATTATGGCTTTCATGTACTATTCTATATTAGTAGCGCACTAAGAAGCCTCATCCAAAGTGTAAACTTGTTGAATCAACATCCCTCTTTTGATATCAAATCGCAGCCCTACTCTAAATCGGGCATTGGTATATCATTTATCTTTCTGGACGTCACATCGGACTAGTAAGTTATTGAACTAGCTTATGTAATCAGTGACACGGTACCTTACCTCAAATGGGCTAACTCATCCATGAGCCTATCTTGGAATGAGTATGAGAGGTATTTTGCTTGAAGGAGCGCTTTCATCTCCTCCCATGAAAAGACAAACAGTTGTCCATTTCAATACCCTTGCCTTTCCAGATTAACTTAATAAGTCATAGCATGACCTACTAGCTTCAACCTGACAAATCAAGTTTGTGACCCTAATAAAAGAAGTTTGGGTCAACTTAACTCAAGTTGACCCAACATACAAACCTTAACCCAAAATAACCCAAAATACATTTTACTCTAAAATGAATATAAAACAGAAGAAAAAAAATTTCATCTCTCTTTCACACACAACAATATATCATAATAATTAGTAGTAAAGAAGATCAGATGAAACCCCTCCCAAAACCAAGTCTGAAGTCGATGTTGAAGTTGATATTGTGAATGTTCTACATCAGTGGGTTAACTTTAACCCTACGGATTAGGTCAGTATCAGGATCACGTTCAGGTTACCTGTGGTGCTCCACATTGCAATCCTGATGTCTAAGGTAAACAGCCTCACGCTTGTAATGTCGAGGTGCAAGTTCAAGATAGCGATCCTGGCTATACAGTTGTCGCGAAGCAGGTATCTGTGGAGACCCTTTTTGATATGGGTCACGAGCTCGAGAAGGAGCATCGTATCCATATTAAACTTTACCTCCTACAGCTTGATAGGGATACGCCCCTCTTAGAGGTCCTATGAACTTAGATTATTGCCTAAAAGGTTGATAATAATCATCACTCTCGTAATAGAGATCATCTTTTATGAGATTAGGTTTTGGTGTTACCTTAGGAGGTGGGACAGCCATCCTAGGTGGATTGATCTGTGAGGCTCCATCGTGTTCTTCAATAATAAGTGGTATTTCTGAGGTAGCCTTACTAACTTCCGAAGCTTCTAATCTACTGGCCATACTTTTAAGTTGTTCTTGAATCCGCGTCAAGGCATCATAGGTTGATTCATCACTATCATGATCCCGAAAAGACAAGCCACCACAGGTCGTCATGATGAACCAAAATGCAAGCCTAAAATTGGACCTAATACTCAATGTAAACAAACCTAAGCACTAACTTAGAGATAAACCTAGGCTCTGATACCAGGCTGATGCCGAGCGGATCGCAAAACAATTATCGCACGACCAATAAAATGGTATGTGCCTAGTTGTATATGAAATGAAATGATAACTCTTAAACTAAGTCTCTAAGTAAACTAAATATGAACAATTTATGTTCTTAAGTGCCCTAATGAAAATAAAGTTATAAACTAAATATGTTAAATTTTCAAGTAAAATTAAACTAAGGGACTGAGATGTAGCTTAATGCAAGATCAAAATTTAATTTAAATGCAGATGCTGATAAATTCTAAGTTTAAACATGTTAAATGCCAAGATCTTGAATTTGAACAATTTCATAACCAAATTCAATAAAATTCAAGTTTTCAAAAAAAAAAAATCAATGAAATTCAAGGATTACTGAACTAGAACAAAGAGACCATGAAGCCAACAAACAAAGATCAAATTTAAGATCTAGATTTGCCCATAGAATGCAAAAATTAGATTCTAGATCAGCAGGCATTGAAATAAAAAGATATAACTCAGAAAAAGTAAAGAGGGAAGAAGCCCTAAACTAGAAAAACCTCAACTCCTATGGGAAGCCTACAGCACCTCTGCGCTCCCAATATTGAATCCATGCCACCTGCACAAATCCGCTCAAAGTAGAAGAAGGTATCTCTTCTCCAAATGCTCACAGTGAGAATGCAATCATCAATGCTCCATCATGCTTACTCAGGCCTTTTATAAGGAAGAGGAAGAATCCTCACGATCAACGAACCGATACGCTCCATGAGACGTGGCTAACAAACTCCTTGCGGTTCCAGTGGAGATGATGGAGTCTCCCACCTTTGCCAAGGAAGTGGTAGATGAGCCATACTCGAGCCGAAACAGAAGAATGACTGGCATCAGGGTGAGTGGCGTCGTGCGAGCGATGAGAACAGAGGGGCTTGGTTGTTGCTCGCGGCAAGGATAGAGGGAGCCCGATTTGAAGCTAGGGATTTAGATCCCATTTAATGGCTACTTTGCAATTTGGTCTCCAACTTTGGCATCTTCCTACATAAGTCCACAAGCATTTTATTTGAGTCTCATCTGATTCAAACTGAATGCAACTTGATCCAATTTGAATCTAATTGACCAAAACTGACTCAAACCAATTTACAAGACACATAGTGGGAACACCTACCAACATAAACAAAATGTTCGACGCATAATTGACTCAAATTAAACATGCAGAAAATAAAAATAACTATGTACACATGTAGAAACTGATATAATCTGGGTCCTAAACCATAGATCATATCGATGCCTGTGTCGTGGCTGATCTGACCCTGCATCAATATCTGGTGGAGGGTTTACATGTATTTGTGTTATGCCATTTGTCAATCCAAGATGAATTTGGTGCTACAGATGCAGCAGAGGTAATGCAGGCATGACCCAAGACGTTAGGTTCACTTATGCATGAAGCCTAAATGGATGCAATGGCAAGGAACTAGAATGAAGTGAAATACTAAATATACATTGGAATGCGAACTAAGAAGATAAATGTAAAGAAATGAAAGTTACAATTAAAGTAATAACGAATGCAAATGAGATGGCTCTCCACAAATACAACTTTTTTAAAAAATAGCCCTAAGAAAGACACAAGAAACGATGTCATTTGACTAGGGCATCAAGTTAAGCACAAGAGAAACTTATTAGAAAAGAATACTAACAAGAAGTTCACACATGAAATTTAAAAACTATTCAAAAGTGCATAGAAATTATAACAACCTACAAAAAATTAACAAAACCAAATCCTATAATGAACTTACCCATTGTCTTGATGTATTCAAGCACACATAAGTGATTTTAGAAAAATGACCAAAACATTGATTATAGACAAAGTACCAAATATAACTTACAAGAAGCTACATATCTCATACAAGATTCATATATGTCAATATAGGTTGATGCACATATAATGGAAAACTAAGGAGAAACTTAAAAAAATGAAACAGCTATACAAGAGAGAAAATGGGCTCAAACGGAAGGCCTGCTCCCTGTGAATGTGTCAAACCCATAAGATGTTATCACCATGGATCCTCTCCTCCGCATCGAGTCTAGGCCATGGATCCCCTCCCATGGCCTAGAAATCAAGCTCTAGCAAGCGCCAACATCATCTTCGCTTCATCATCATCATCATCCAATCTCTCCTTCAAACAAGTCAAAAAAGTGGGTTTAAGTACATCTCAAAGCCTTAATTTACATCTCAAGCAAATAGGGCCATTGATATCAAGCTAAGGATGGCAGATTTGCTCTTCTGCGTGGCTGAGAAATGTTAAACCCTGCCGGGATGAGTGTCCATTGAATCAAACATATTGTTGTTCTGGTCATCGATTTTGCCAAACCAATGATGCTAAAGAATTGCTCCACTCAACAATTTGTGCTTCCAATAAATCATGTTGAGATGAAGATTCCATTGCATTGGACAATTTTGTCCTTTATCGTAATGCTTTACTATGATGATGACCTATTGCACTAAGACCATTTTTTTCCTTATTTGTTTTAGGCTACGTTTGCTAATGGTGTAGTAGCTTTACAATAAATATGTTCAATGACTTGCAATATATATGTTTTTAGTTTAATATTTTTCCAAATTAAACATAATTTAGTTATTGTGCTCACTTATTGGTATATGAAGAATTTTTATATGTATTTGTTTGATTCAAATATGTGATGGTTTAATTATGGTTTTCTTTTATTTGTAACTCAATTTAAGTTAATAAATTACCAAACAAGATACTAGGTTACCCCAAGTGAATAGCAAATAAAAATTATGGGCTAATCCCTTACCCTAGGTTACCCTCAATTCAAACAGTCCTATTAAGGATTTAGAGTTTAGGATTTAAAATTTACGATTAAATGTTTAGAGTTTAAGGTTTAGGATTTAGACTTTAGTGATTAGAATTAAGGTGTAGGGAATAGGGTTTCGTATCAAGGTTTTAAGGTTTAAGATTTGTGTTAGGATTTAGAATTTTTAGGGTTGTAAGGGTTGTTAAAATCTACCACCCTTTGTTGGAAATGTTTAGTAGATTAAGGGGTCTACTTGATATATATAAGAGTAGGGGGGATAAATATGGTATTTAGAATGATTTACCATATTTCTATATTGTGCATTAGATATCATAAAATGGTAACAAAAAGCCATGGTCTTGTGAATAGAAAAAGAACCTTCTCATATTCATTGAATAAAAGACATAAATTTAAAACATAAATCAAGCACTAGAAGGCATGTAACTCAAGATCCTCACTTATTTCTAATGTCTGCTTCCCTTCGTCCCAGTCTTGGGGTATCCACTGTGACAACTATGGCCTTGAACCCTAAGCTTTCAGCCCTGTTTACTAGCTTTACTGCAATCTCTCTTCTTTTATACACCTACAAGGTTCAAACATAATAAAAACAACAAGTAAATCATAGCAACATACCAATGAAGTAATGAAAATGATGATAGGGGGCTTGCATATAGCTGAAAGAAGCGAATCGCATTGCAACTGGAAGCAACTTCCTCAATTTTACAGCTAGAAGAAAACGATAGCACCTGAACAGAGAAAACCCCCTTTGTTCTATTGTTCATTATGGAAGAAAGAAACATCTGAAGATCAAAAGAATACCAAATTACCATTATTGTGTTGCATTTGGCAGCAGCTCTTGCCGTTGAAACTTCCCCTATTACAGAGCTCTAATTACAAGCAAGAAACACTATTTACAGCGCGATTAGAAATTAGGGTTACAGATCGAAACCTCCAGGGTGTGCAAGCTTATGTTGCCCAGTGGGGGCGACCATTATAGGAGCTGATAAATCATAACCAAGGAAGGAAGTGGAGATATTTACGCTACTCACATCTACAAGAACCCTAGGGATTAGCCTGAGAGAAAAAGATATTGAAAGATAAGAACAAAAAAATTCTTGTAGTGTGTGATTAGAGAGGCGGGAAGGCAGAGAGATACGATATTCGCTGGAATGCCTCAGTGTTCTGCCTCAAGGTGAACTCATCCTCGGCGCCTCCTCTGATGTAATCGAAGAACATCTTCGGCAGAGCTCGCCTTGCAAGTTCTTCGAACTCCCTCAGGTTCAGAGGAGGAGATTCCATCCGCACAAGCAGGAGTCGCCTTAGGCCCCGCAGCTTCAGCTTCGCGGAGTCATGCTTACACATTTATTATATTATATAAATAAATAAATAATAGTGCCCTGTAGATAACACGTGTGTTTTTTTGGATAGCACGTGCCGTGTAGATAACACGTGTGTTGTTTGGATAGCACGTGCCGTATGTAAATTGCATCTGAGTTTTTGAGATTGGATAAGTGTTACAAACAGATCATAATTTCTCAAAATCCTCAGTTTAACTCCCTCACATAAGAGTTTTGCATTGCCATAAAATCCCAATAATAATAATAGAGCTATTAAAATAAACAAAACTAATATTTTTAATGAATTATCATTAGGTTTCAACTAATGATGGAGGATAGTGCGCGAGAGAAGAAGAAAAGAAATGCAATTTTGTTCTAAAAAAATCTTTTTTTCCCTCAAAATTTTTATTAATGTAAATAATTTTTGTCCAAAAGAATCTTGCAGAAAGGCAAAAACTAATCTCACGGACCTAAAAGCAGCACAAAGACTACTTGAGGAATCTAAATTAAAGAATTTAAAAAGTTAAAACTTATTTGTAATAATTGTCCAACCTCAAAATCCCAGATGTAATTGATCATAATAATAAATAAAGATAATTACTTACGTGTTGTAAAAAAAATTTTGAATATTATTTTTATGTTATTCTTTGAGATATGTAATTGAATAAAATTGTAATATTTAAAATTTTAGGTGATATATATGTAAATTTCACAAATAAATATTAAATTTTATATTTATAAAATATATAGTTCATTATTTTAATGCAAATATATTGTATTTTTTATATAATAAATTTATATGTACCTTTTTGAAGAAGTAAAATTTATTTTTATATAAAAATATAATTTTTAATAACATTATGAGTGTGATATGTATTTGAATGCTTTTTATTTACAGATATTTATGTACATAACATTTCATATTACTATAATTATATGTATCATATTTATTTTTAAAAAATTACACTACAATTTTAAAAAAAATATGTGGAGTGTAAGAAAAGTGTGTGAAATATATTTTTTAGGTGTGTGACGTATAATTTTTTTTAAAAAGAAATATTTAATATATAAGTATAGTGATATAAAATACTATGTACGTAAATGTCCCTTTTATTTATATTTTCAAAAAAAAAATACTTTTCATTTCTTACAAAAAGACGATCGCTTAAAAGTCTATGCAAGTTCTAATATTTTTGACTCAACTTAAACTTGTAATTACAAACTTGAATTAATATCACTTTGCTCGTGTTTTAGCTTGTTAATAGCCCTAAGCAAATCTATTCAACAAAGATTATTACCCTAAGATGAATGCAACAAAATGTCAATTTGAGTAGATTGTTGGGAAAATCCCTCCATATAAGGGAGATGAAGTCTATAAGGTATAAGATTAAGTATGACGGCTAGAGAGAGTGTGAATAGAAATAATTAAAAATTTTAAATTTAATTTACTTAAAATAATTATCTAATGCAATAACTTAAAAATATAAATAATAAAAGAGATAATACAAGTGGAAGTAAATAATGAGTGCAAATAAAAAAATAAAATCACATCCACAATAAATACAATATACTATGGTTTGACTCAGACTCGAGCCTAATCCAAAATTTTAAAACTTTTACTATAACACACTTCTTGGTTTAAACGAATAAGCCCGTACATAATCCTCCTCTAGCCACTCACTAGAGGCTCTCTTCACTTTTAAGTGAAGGCGCGCTTACTTAGCTTCTCCAACTCTTATTTAAAGACCCTCTCCACACATAAAGTAAAGGTAAAATAAAAAAAACTAAAATATTATAATAAAAAAATTTATATTATAATAAAAAAATTTCTCTTTTTTTTATGATTGAATCTTAAGAGCTAGAAAGAGAGGTGATTGAGAGCTTGAACACTGGAGTTCAAATTACATCTTAATCACCCTAGAACACTTTATTTTTCTCTACTTGAATGCATTTATCATTTTAAAATGAAGTAGGAAAATAGTGGTCGTTAGGAGCAATTAGAAGGTTCAATGTGCCATAAGAAATGGCCCCAAAACCATCACATACACATATCATTAGAGATTTCATTTAATTATGAGTTCAATGAGAACAATATCACTAATCATTGTATAAGCAACAAAGATGATGAAAAATACTTGGGGCATTTACACGGAGGAGATCTTAAATAAAAAAAATTACGTATTTTATCATGAAAGATAAAATATTATGTATATCACACTAAAGCCTTACAAAATTACAGATTTTATATTATTTTTTGAAAAAAATTGTACTATACTTCAAATTCTGAGCCCTAAAATATAAGTTAAAATCCAAAAATATTAACTCTCATGTCCTAAATTACTTTAATACTAAAACTAAATCTTAATTTTTAAATATTAAATTTTAACACTATACTTTAAATACTATTTATTTTGTAAATTAATTATATATAAAATCTACTTTAAATTTAATTTAATGAGATAAAAGTCTATATTATGAGCTTGTAAACCATACACAATAGGATATGATTCAAAAAAATGCATTAGTAATTTAATTTATAAATTTTTCATAAATACCATATAAAATATATAATTTTGTAAAATTTTGATATGATTTACATAATATTGCACCTTTGACTGTGAAACATATAACTTTTCATAATTAGGGTGTCATCCATGTAAATCTCCCAAAATACTTTCTAATTTATCAAGTTTTCATACTGATATTACAAAATCACTTTCTTCTTTATACTATGCTTTTTGTATTCTTAGTTAGCCACAATTTGTCATTCAATATTATAAAGTTTCCACAAATGAGGCCTGGGTGTGTTTGTTTGTAAGGTTAAATTTAAGAAGGTTAAAATTAAATTTGGATGGAGATATTTTTTTATTGAAAGTTGTGAATAATGTGAAATAAAGTTAATTATTATGTTGGGATATGTGAGGGATGTGATATAAAGTTAATTATTATGTTGGAATATGTGAAGGATGTGATATAAGTTAGTTATTATTTTAGTAATATGTATAGGATGTGAAATAAATTTAATTTTTAATATTAAATTTTATGTGTGATGTGATATGCCTGGTTAAAATTAAATCAAGTTAAATTTAAATTCCTAAACAAACGGGGCCTTAGTGATCAGGATTTAAGGTGTAGGAATTAGTATTGAGTATCTAAATTTTAATGTTCATGATTAGAGTTAGGATTTAGAATTCAGTAAGGGATGTTAAAATCTATTATATCATCTCTTTATTGAAAGGGTTAATTTGAAATAATTATAAGATTAGTAGGGTCTAGTTGATATAATTAAGAATAGAAAATATATATGATTTTTTGAATGATTTAGAATTTAAGATTTTTATCAGACACTAAAAGAAGGTATATATGCCTCAAGTTTCTCACATATTTCTAATGTCTGCTTCCCTTCCCTTCCCTTCGTCCCAGCCTTAGGGTATCCATTGTGATGAATATGGCATTGAACCCCAAGCTTTCGGTCCTACATAGTAGCTTTACTGCAATATCTCTTCTTTTATACACCTACAAAGTTCAAACATAAGCAAAACAACAAATAACTCACAGTAAAAATACCAATGAAGTAATGTAGATGATGATAACGGGCGATAGGTGAAAAAAGCGAATGGCATCGCAACTGGAAGTTAGATGAAAACGATAGCACCTAAACAGAGAAAACCCCTTTTGTTTTGTTGTTCATTGATGCAGAAATAAACATCTGAAGATCAAAAGCACATCAAATTACCATTATTGTGTTGCATTTTGCACCTGCTCTTGCCGTGGAAACTTCCCCTGTTACAGAATTCTCATTACAAGCAAGAAAAATTATTTACAGCGAAGTTAGACATAGGGTTACAGAAAAAAAACCTTCAGGGGCCGTTTGGATAGGTGGGTTAGCTGGGTTAACTCAAGTTAACCCAGCTAACCCACCAAACGCGTTATAACGCGTAACCCTTATCCCTGGGTTAACAAACCCCGCGCCCTCCCCTTACCCCGCCTAACCCCGGTGTTAGCTATCCCCGCAAAAATCCGGGGTTAAGGGCGGAGACGTCGGAATCGCTCACTGTCGCGCGCGATTCCTGCGCGAGCGGTTGGATTTTTTCGCGCGACCTAGCTGCCGGATGATGGCATCGCTCCAGGCGCGGCGACAGCGGAGAAGTTCTGCTCTGATACGCAGGCCGGCGCAGTGCCTCTCCGGCAACGACGACCTTTTGGCTTGGCTGAGGCGAGTTTTTTTGGTTGTACTTGTTTTTGTTCAGGTAAATGGCAGATTTGCCTTCTCTACTCTCAGATCTTCTTGATTCTTGCTGTTTTTGGTTTTCCCGTTCTGTGCCTGGAGCGAGTCTGTGCCCTAATTTTTTTTTTTTTGGAATCTAACCTGCTGCAGAGTCATTCCATGCACCTTATCTTGGTGCTGTGCTGTCTGTCATTCTTCATTTTCTGCTCCTGATTTTTTTTTTTGTCTCTGTGTCATGCCTGGAATTCATGCTATACATTCCAACATATTTTTTTTTACTTCATACCAGCTGCAATTGCTGTGAAGTTGGCCAAATTTTTTTTTTTTTGGGTTGTTGCAATGGCTCTGCATTCCTTGGTTCTCTGCTGTTCACCTGTGAATTTTCCCTCTTTTTTGTGAGGGTTTAGGGATGATTGTGCAGTTTGATGACCTGGCTCTCATGTTATCCATGTTCTCATTGTCATTATTAATCAATTTTATTGATTATCATTTTGCTACTATGCTTGCTATGAGACATAGGCATGTTACCATGCTTATTAGGTGGACTTTGTCTTATGTAACACATGCAATATGATTCATTGCCATGTTACTTCATAATTTATGCCATGTTCCTCTTTTGTCATTGTTTAACAATAGAGCTCTTACCTCCACTGTGTTGTTCCAAATTATGTTCAT
>JAEMOT010001371.1:192091-209206 GCA_019297695.1 Apostasia ramifera | reverse complement strand
GCGGGCTGTTTTTGATGTGTGCTGTCCTGTTTGTATCTGATTTTAATTCGTTCTCTGTTCTTTCTTCGTCCTGCGGTTTAATAAGCTAATTTTCATGATGTGTAGGTGTATTATGTTGTTATTGATGTTTGCTGCTGTATCTGTGTCTTTGTTAAGATGCATAGATCAAGGTCCATTTTTTTGTGTTCTCTCTGTGATGCAAGGAAAAAACGTTACCTTATTGTTTGTCCTGAGTAGTTTTCGTAATCGTTCACAACGAAGATATGAGTCTCCTCAAGAGTTGTACAATCATAGGCACGCACAATTAAGAAATGTTGTTGAACGCACGTTTGGTATATTAAAAAAAAAGTTTAAAGTGTTAACTGATATGAAACTATTTCCCTTTAATATACAAGCGGATATTGTACTTGCATGTTGTATTTTGCACAATTACATTGGTAGATATCATGGTCATGATACCTACTTCAACATGCGAGAGGCTGATTTAGAGCAAGACGAGAATTTGGAGGAACAGGCTGAAGATGAAGACCAAACAACTTATGTATTTGCAAGTGAATAACGACGGGGGGAAATTATCCGGACAACAATTATTGAACAGATGTGGATGGGCCAGGTTAACTTATACTGAAATTTTCAAGTGGTTAACCTACTAGTACTGTTAACTGTATCATATTTAATTATACTTTGTTTGTTGTAGGGAATAATGAATAGATGAAGATCATGGTGCTCAACTGTACGAGGATGTTGTTCTTGAGGAATATATGCAATTTCATATTTATTATTAGTTATGATGACTGGATTATTTTTATGTTGAATGGATTAGTAACTGTTTCCTTTCTATTTCATCTTTTTTATTTACTATCCTGGGTTAACTTATTTTTTTGCCAAACAGAATTCAAAGTTATCCTAGGTTAACCCGGGTTAGCAGCCAAACGTCATTCTGCAATTAATAACTTATCCCAGCTGGGATAAGTTATTAATGAGGATAAGTTAACCCGGGTTAGCTTATCCTACCCCCTATCCAAACGCACCCTCAGGGTCTGCAAGATTATGATGCCCAGTGGGGACGACCATTATCAGAGCCGATAAATCATACCCGAGGAAGGAATTGGAGATATTTATACTACTCACATCTACAAGAACCATACGGATTAGCCTAAAAGAAAAGTTTCGATAAGTGCAAAAAATTTCTTCTAGTGTCTCATGAGAGGACGAAGAGATACGATATTCGCTGGAATGCCTCGGTGTTCTGCCTCAGGGTGAACTCATCCTCGGCGCCTCCTCTGATGTAATCGAAGATCATCTTCAGCAGAGCTCGCTTTGCAAGTTCTTGAAACTCCCTCAGGTTCAGACGAGTAGATTCCATCTTTTCAGCACAATCTGGAGTCGCCTTTTTCTATAATTACAATTACAAGACGATGCAGCAAAATCAATTCAACATCATTTTCCTCAATCACAAGACGATGGAGCAAATTAAATCAAACCACAGTAGAGACGACGGTGAAGGCGCCACAGGAATCGAATGCCGCCGCTCATGATCAACTCTTCGCAGGACGTTCCTCACTCTCCCTGCGATGTTCGTGCCCTAGTTATAGATCTGCATCAGCATGAGTTGCGCTGCGGATCACCATCTTCCCGTTTCAAGTCAATCAACGGTGATTGTTTTAAATATTTTCAAATAAAACCTACGTATATTTTTAAATACTTATTTGCATTAATATAAGGGTAAATTGCATACAGGTCTCTAAAATCTTAGAATTATTACACTCTGGTCTACATATTTTTAATCATAACATTTAATTTACTAAGATTTTTGAGTTTTTACACGCTGATTTACAAATTTTGAATCATAACACATCATTTTCTAGTGTAGCCTTTCTAGAATATTAAGATACGAAGAAGTCCTACGATTCAGAATTTGTAAATTAACTACAAAAATTTTAAGACTTAGGACCTAAATGCTATAATTCAACGCCTATAAACCAACATATAAAAATTTTAAGCCAGCAGAAGAATACATATTAATACCTCACATGATATGAAATAACTAAATTACTTTCATAACCTTCATAATATTGTTAGATTGCCCAATTTGTTAAGCTATCGACAAGTTTTTATATTATTTTATATTTAATTGATTTTATTGACACTCGTAACCTTTAAATAACAAAATTAGAGTTATTATTTAATAAATATCAAGTATTATCTAATTTTATTCACGTACCTGTCTTACTATACTTAAAAACCATCAAATGACCGCTACTTGTATCAGTGATTTTATTTTTTTGATGCATAATTCGGAGATTACTTTTATCAATTACGATTACAGATTTAACTAGTTTGAAAGTGCTATAATTTGGCTTCTCATTTAGAATTTTACACATTTATTAAATTTTTTTGATTAAAAATATAAATTTTGAATATTTTTTAACTAGTTTGAATTATTTATACATTTTAAAAGACCATTATATCTTTTTTTCATTATTTTTAATAAAAATCTAATATTTAATCACTCTCATTTCTTTCCTTTTTAGCACTAAAAATGTAAAAATAAAAAATATTAATATAATTTTTCAAAATTATATTCTAAACATTTGTTAATTTAATAAATGAGAATATTTTATAATATATTAGTAAAAAATTAGTAATTAGATTTTAATTGGTGTCAAAACTGAAAAAGTTTTATAACCTCAAGGATTTAAATCAAAATTTTTAAAAAATTAGGACCAATTTATAATATCTTTCTGACTTCAGGAGCCCAGATGCAATTTAACTAATTTTTTAATACATAAATAGATAAGAGTAATACAATTATGTAGGTAAATGCCCAAATAATTTATTTGATTAATAGGCCAATAAGAGCAATAAATTATATGTGACAATTTCGCCAGACTTTTTAAACATCAACTATAACTAACACTAACATTACCGTTAGTTATTAACTAACACAAAGATATCGTGCTGGGTTTGAAAGGCTATTAACAATGATCCGATCGGGCTAAATTTGTTCTTCATGAAGAAAGAAGAGAAACTTATTGATTTTATTTGCTATACAATCCAATAATACAAAACAATGAAATGATGGTTGTACACTTCTATAATTCTATTAAAGCGCAATGCATGTCGAAGATGTGATTTTGTAATGTTATACGACACAATCGTATACTTTCGCAATTCAGCCTTGTATAGAATTGTCATAAATGCATCTAATTTTGTGCTAACTTTCAATTAATGTGTATTACTTTTGTGTAAAATAGTACATTTATGCAACAAAGATACATAAAGGATTAGAAGAGACCAGAACTTTAGAATAACCATTCAGACTAGAGATTATCCAAAGGATCAAATTATGGTCTTACAAGGCCTATTTATAAAAAATTCTTATAACAAATGAATTCCACAAGATAACATATTTGTTATGTCAAAAGACAGTCTGATTGTCAATTTATACAATCAAATTATACAATCAAATTATGGGCTTATAAGGTTGTATTAATAGAAATATATCCACAACAAATGAATCCTACATGATAACAAGTTTGTTATGCTATAAGATATTTTGATTATCAACTCATACAATCTGATAATTTTGAACAGTCCAATTGCTATTCAATTGACAAGGCGACTTTCTATCTACTATTTTCGTTCAATAATGAAGGATCGGGCGCTAACTGACTTGATCAGATGGTTCGTTCACCATGAACAAACAAACCCTTTTCAACTATTTGACCCTTGCGTTGATTTCTCCAACGTATCCAATCATCCGCTTGATAATCCTCTGTCTAATTAATACTATAAAAAGATCTAAGCTTCACACACCAATCGCTATATTAGTGTTAGATTTGAGGTGTCGGTAAAAAATAAATGGAGTTAAATTTATTAACTACCAATTGTACTTATGTGGATTTTATATAATTATATTTTTTATTGATACAAAATAAACTTGATACAAGCATTTCTTTAAGTAGAATCTGAAATGACAGATAAGTTTTCATGAAGCTAACAAATCTAGTCACCAAAGTATGAGATGTAATGATCCAAAAATATAGTTATCATTTTTTAAAATTTTGATTGTGATACTGTCTATATCAACTAACATATATAATATTATTTTGAAAAACATGAAAGTACTTAAAATTATAAATAATTTGATCATAAGTGATCAATCATGTCTAATATATAACTTTGCAACTTCAAAAACATGTGAGATGCTCGATTACCATTTTAAGGGGATCAAATTCGATCAATTTTAAGTCAAGTTTAGTGGACTCAAAGTTAACTAAATCAATATTTAATCTAGTTAAATTCAAGAAACTATTAAATTATTTCAATTTTAAATCAATTTCATTTAAAAATCTCAGCATTTTTATAAATACTTGTGTTTGTCAGATATGATGCATTTTGAACAAAACTTCTGCTGCTTTGCATTGCAGTAGAACTTCATGAAGAAATGTGACACAAATCTAATATTGAGCACAAATGAAACCTGAAAAACATTCAGCTTTCAACATAACTAGACAAAAATCTCCATGTTTTTTCACCATAAAAAAAATGCCTAACCGTAGTGAAGATACCTGCAGTTCTCACCATAATGGCAGCGACCTTGATGATAAAGGTGGCATGGTTGTGTCTGGAAGAAAATATAATGCTGGTTTTGATTAGTGTAATGAGGATGATAACTGTCATTCCAAGGATAATGCTGCTTAGAGAAGTAGTGAGGATACTGAGATGAGGAGGCTCTATGCTCTAAATTCCATGGCTTGAGAGCTTGAAAAGCACGATGCTCGGCTATCTTCGGCTTCTTGTAATTGCTCGCCCATTGCTGTCTCTCCAAGATGGCTGCTTGTTCAACCAGATTTGATCTTATGCCATGCACATATTGAGATTCTTTAGGAATCTGGTTCTCATTCTGCTGAATATGATGAGCCCTGTGTTGTTTTTCTTGACCCTGTTTTCCTTTGTTTGAAACAGTGCTATCACCCTTCGCTTTGTTTCTGCATAATAGTTGTTGAAATGGGACAAATATATCATCTTTTCATCAAAGTTTTATCCAAAAACTGCATGAGATACATAAACTTGTATTCTTTTCTGCATAATTGTGGTTGATATAAGATGTAAAAATGTCTGAATGTTTTAATACATGAGTGAGATTTATGACTGCTAAAACTCTGATAACCAATTTCCCTAAAAGCTTAATCCTGTATTCGTTTCTGCCTAATACCAGTCAATACAGGACCTAAAAGCTTGAGCTTGTATTTGTTTTTGCATTACAGTGGTTGAAACACTAAATTGATCAATAGCTTTATCAAAAGCCTACATGAGTGAGACTTATGAATATCAAAAATCTCTAATAAAAACATACCTAAAGGCTTAAGCTTGTATTCTTACACATTACCTCACATGCAAGCTCATTTAACTTAGAAGCGTGGATTCAGTAATGTTTTTCTTAATCTGTTACTTTTGGGAAACTAAAGTTCGAGCTCAAATTTCCAGCTTTTATAACTTACCAATCTCTAGTAACTAACTTGAGACCTTAAGGCTTTTAGGTCAGCACTTCTTCATTATGATTTCCATATAATGGCAACAAAAAAGATAATCACTTCCAAATTCTTCCTAACAGGCAATTTGCTCTATTTAAATGGCAATATAAACCTGCCCAAACAACAACAACAAGCCTTAATGTAATTTCTTGTGATCTAAATGTAGAGGTATCGTCTGCTTTGGTTATAGGGAACTGCGTGACTTGAGTACTTCCCAGGAGGTGACCCATTCCAGTGCTACTCCAGCCCAAACATATTTAACTACGAAGTTTCTCATTATTAGCCTCATAGTTTTACCCAAAGGGCGCTTCTCTAATTTAAGATTACGTTATCTACTTATACAACTCAGGATCTCTCTTCCTTTTCGATATGAGACGATTCATTTCTATGCTCTTCTCACCACTATTTATTGGCCTAGAAGCTTGTCAGGAGCAGCACTTTGCCTCAATAATTATTTTCTCTTAGGACATCACTCGGTGATCACTTCTCACCCTCTTCAGCCACGGGCATCACACTTAATACCAAATTAGGTAGGTCAGCTACATGGATTTCTCTGCTGCATTGAGTTAAACAAATACTTTGTTTAAATGAGTCAAGGTTATGTTTAATGATTATAGCCGAAACCATTTTTAGCCTTTCCTCTCTCCTCTCTTTACAGTCATGTACATAGAGATTAATCTAAAAATGCTACTGATTGTTATAGTACCTCTTCTTTAATATGCCTTTCTTTTTCATTTCCTTCTCTTGTATCCTGGTCTCCCTGGAAGATCTAGCAATAAAGCCCCTCACATGCTTCTCTTGCAGAACTTTTCGCCTTTCCCCTTCATCAGTCCATCTCTGCAAATTAATGAGATTATGCAAATCCTATAACTAAGTCTATTTTTCACATTTTGTGACTTACCTGTCTCACGGTCTTGAGTCTATACAGGTTCCTTCCCTTGATAAGAAGAGGATGAAGTGGTGGCAGTGGTTTCACTCCTTTGCTCCATAGAACCTCAATCTAGCCATTAAAAAAGCAAGCAATCGACATCAAACTAGCAATATGGCTTCAATTTCAAGCTGTTGACACCTTACTGTAAATGTATGTTGCTGCTTGCAAGCACCATAACTTTCTTTAACAATCCGGCCTGCTACTGTCCTAGTACCACATGGAGGACCAGTGGCACTCCTTGATACAACACTGTACCTTCATGTGAAAAAAATAAAAAATAAGATATCATCCTGAATTTTCAACTAGATATGTAAATATCCTGATATAGTAGATTAAAGTTTCCAGATAGTACGTACATGTCATAGACATTCTGTTCGAACATGACCACATCTCCCATGCAAGCATCACCTGCACAAAAGGCAAAATCCTCAACAAAAGCATTATTCCAGTTGACTCTTTTTGGCTGCGGGTATTCTTCTTCATCAATCACAATCATTCCTATTTCCTATTATGTGCTACCAGTAGGACTGGTTTCATTTTTATGCAAACAATCTTTTGTAATCATGGATCAAGCAACTTCAAGTCTAATCGTTTCTCCTTTTTATTTCTTTCATAAAATGTTTTCATCTTCGCTGTATTGTGAATCTTTGATGATCATAATCTACTTTTGTGACCTTTCTTCCATTAATGGATATAATTGTCACTCTATACTTACACCAAAAGCAGGATAAAAAGAAAAGATATTCATTAAAAAATATGAAAAAAGGGAGCGCTTGACTGCCATAAGCATGTGAATATCCTAAGACAGTGAAACGCCAACATATTATCTATAAACTGTTGAATAATAATACTTTAGTAAATTGATTCTGTTCTTAGAGGGAAATAGTCGCATACCTTTACAGTTCAACACGAAGTTCTCCGGTGGATATTTCTTCTCCCCACCGCCATCAATGACTCTGACATTATTATCATTTTAGTATATACCCAAATACATTTGAATGCACTTCATATAATTATGTACATCTTATGTACAGTATCTATTTCTTTAACAGATCTGAAATGAACAACTGATTCCAGCATTATACACAACTGAAGCACCATAGGCGTGATACTGCTTCTAATACTTCCTGTGTAGTGCTGTGTGTATAATCATGTACTGGAAAAGGTATTTAGAACAAAAAATAAATAGATAATTACTCTTGGTGTTCTCTAATACGGGCAAGCAGAACGCCTTTGTTCCCATTTAATCTCAGCCCATACTTTCTCAGGTAGATTTTACATTGATCAATCTTCAATTTTTCCAACAGGCCACCTGGTTCATAGTCAATAGGAATGAGGTCAGTTTCACAGAGCCGATGAACACAAGCACTCTCCACATTCAGCTTATAGAATCTTGAAAAGCTCCTCAAGTCAATTTTCTTTTATTTAGAAGAAGGTTTGGACTTTGGATGGGCTAGGTTATTTGGGTTAATTGATTTAATCCAACAAATCCAGCCAAATGCTTTTAATAGAAACTTATACCTAATTGGGTTTGGTAATACAGCCCACCCTCCTAACCCCGCAAACCCGGGGAGAACCTAAACCCATTCATTGCCTGGGTTCTCTCTCAATAGCAAACATTATGATGTAACTTGGAATAATTTATTAAACAAATAGAATTTTGCAATAACTTGGCTTAGCAACCAAACACAATTTAGGAGTTAATCCCTTACCCTAGCTTGGGTAAATTATTTATGACACCTGTGATTGAAGATGGTGAAAGATGGTGGAAAAAAAATCGCCAGGTGATGAATCAAGTGGAACAAAATTACTAATGCAATGAGCAGCTTTGGCAAGGTGAGAGAAGAATAGAGATGAATTGTCCCACATTAAAAGGAAGAAAAGTTGTAGATACAAGGGATGAAATTGTGAGGATAAAGATGAGAATTATATAGCTAAATATTCTTGAGCTGGAGTAAGCATTCTCGAGTTGGAAGCACCTCATGTCATACAGTTCCTAATAGTCAAAGTAGGTAATACCTCTACATTTGTGTCATGTGACATTACACTATTACTAAGGTTAATATACCTAGGGTTAGCTAACACCACCCTCAATCCAAACTGTCCCTTAGAGGATAAAATTGTTGGATGATGTATACCCCATGTTCACAATGAAGACAAGGGGATAAAGTACATTCAGAGTCCACCAAAATCAAAAGACACCAATTTACTAAGATACAAGAAAGATTTGGAAATACAAAAGGGTAAGAATTAAAAATTACTAAGGTTCGACATTCCAAACCTAAGAAGTTAGAAAGAGGGGAACTGCATATCACAAGACATAAAAGTGAGGGTGTCCGAAATATAATCTTCTTCTTGAGATCCTTGCTTCAAGAAACCCTAGCTTCTATAACTATTATCGGAAGTAATATTCCTAAAGAATAAACTGTAATTACAGCTGTTCTACAAGAAGAAACCCAAACCGACCTTTGATTAGCTGTTCAACCTTCTCAAAGCACTTCTCATCCTTCTCGTCAAGCTTAGTGATCTCAATCTCCGGTTCCTCCTTATCGGTTTCGCTCCCCGATCCGGCATCATCACCTCTCGTTCTTCTACACAAAAACTCCAAAAATACGATTATCTTTTCATAGATCGAATCTCGTAACCCGAAATTCACCTGACACCGGATTTCTTCAAGGAGATCATGGAAAACGCCATCTGGGTTTCTTCCATGATGTCAAAACTGGGCTTTTTGTTGGAGTCCTCGGCGAAATCTAATTCGCCGGAGTCCGATTCTCCTTCCTCCTCAGGGCGATCCTCTCGGAGGGCTTCGTCCATGGCGATGGGATCCACTGAGAGGCCGATGGTTCTTTGCTCAATAGATCCTGCTTTAGGAGAAGATGGAGGGTTTCATGTTGTGCATATTTGAAGGGAGGAGCAGAGCTGACCGTTGGAGGTGGTAGAGCTTTGATTGATTTTTCTGTCATTCCGAAATTCAAATTTCACTAGGGATTGAGGATTCCTTTGGAATAAAAGGAATTTTTTTTTATTTTTTTATTGAAAAATGGCAATACCATAAAATTATAATAACAAAAATTACAATTATACAAGTGTCACTTAACATCCATTTTAAAAATATTACAAAATTTATTGAAAAGACGCATATTCATTTCCCAGCAAAAATCACCTAGCATCGCATAGTGCGCCAAAAAGTCAGCCGCACTATAAGGAATATTTACAATATATATATTTCAACAAAAAAAATTACCATATATATTATATATATGTATACATATATAGTTCCATTATCTATACTTCAAATTACATATAAAAGTCTTGGGCCAGTTAGATATACGTCATCTATAATTTTGAATATTATATTATTTTTTAAATACACATTGTTGTATAGTTTAAACTTTATAAAAAAATTACAAAAAAAAAACTTTATAAAAAAATTAATAGTAACTATAGGTAATATCCAAGGTTTTGATAACATGCTAAATTCTATGAAAATAAGAAAACTATCTATTAAGTTCTTTCTATTTTTTTACCTTATAAGAGGAGCTATGGTGTACAAAAGTTCACATTTGTTATCTCGTTATTTCACATAAATAGAGGTATTATAAAAAAACTTAAACGGAAGTGAGCCCAAACACGAAATGACAAAGCATGACATCGTATGTAAATATAGAATCACATTTGTGCATTGTACAATGCTGGATTATGAAACTTCGACACGTAGGCATTTTGTATTTCAATCCGATTGGCAGAAAGAAATAGTTGTTGGGAATCACACGCCATCAGCAACATTGCTCCGAGAATAGACTCTTTTAACTATAATGCAGAAGCACAAATTTAGATCAAAAAACCACATGCACATGATAATGAAAATATCACAAATAAGAACAATAAACTTACATAAGATTGTGGATTATTAAAAAGATTAAATTTAGAATGTACAAGGTGGTCACACCTTAAATTTTTCAAATTCTTAAATAGCATCTTAGATCATGGATTATTAAAAAGATTAAATTTTGAATGTGCAAAGTAGTTACTATAGAGAAATCTCCGTAACAAATTAATCTATAAAAAGTAGATTTGTAATGCCAGATCAAACAATCTAATCACGGGATCAGATATTTCAATTGCTTATTAGACGGCCCACTCAATTGTCTATTTCTCTGTCTGTTACATCTGATTGTCAATAAATAATCCGATACACAAATTTCTGATCGGACAATCTAATCGTCACCATCTAATGGCTCAATTTTCTGTTGAGTTTGATCCACAACGGTTGATTTCTCCATAGAGTCTAACCGTCTACCCGATGATCCATCATTTGTCTAATTTGATGCTGAAATTATATGAAGCTCCAAGTTTCACATGCACATCAACCATGTATTCAGTGGCATGGTGTTTCTATGCTATCTAACAGTAGGAAATTATGTATTCCTTTATGAGCCAATAGTGACAACCATATTTTTAGTGCATGGCATTTCAATATAATTTGATTGTAGGGCCTCGTTTGGTTCGAATTTTTTTTTTGGATAAAAAAAAAAAATATTTTATTTTTTAAGTTTAATGAGAGAGAAATTTATTTTAATATTAAAAAGTGTATAAAATGTGAAATACTTTAAAATCTAATATTCATATTTGCATTAGATGCGAAATAAAGTTAATTTTTATAGTTGAAATTTGTGTTGGACAAAAAATCTGACTCTAACTAAACAAGACCTAGGACATATAAATAAGTACATTATATACATAAGTATGCATATTTATGTGTGTGACAATACATAAATATGATTTAAAAAAAAAAAACAAGAATGAACTCTTTTTTATATTGCTATATTTTTTTTAGTTCAATTGCATTCTTACATAAAATGATGAAATGTGTTAAAATTACCTAAACTTCTCAATTTCTGTTTATAACTTAGGGGGCGTTTGGTTCAGTGTTATTTCAATGTCAATGTTATTTAGATGTCATGTTATCTAAATATCATTATTATTCATCAATGGATATTTGTTTAGTTCAATGTTATGATATTAGAAAATATCAATGCTGTCTAAATTATTTTTGTTTAGTTGAAAGTTATTGACATTGACAAATTGATGGTGTTATCTTGAGATGTCGCCCGATTTGAGGTGACATCTAGATGTTAGCGTGTAATGGCATTTTTATAATTAATTATAATATTATTTAAAGATGTCATTAAATCAAACAATTACTTTCTAAAGATAATATAACATAACATTGAGATAACACTGAACCAAACGTCCCCTTAATCACAACTCCAAGGACAAACATCTAAGTTATTAGAAGAGACTTAAGGAGATAGTTTTGGTTTGAATAAAAAATAAATTAAAAAATAAAATATATAGGTTTTGAAAAAACTATAAGAGATTTATTATTATTATATGCTTCCATATAAGCATATTTTAATATAAAATGATTTGTTTGCCCTTGACAAGAAGTGCTGGATTGTAAAGAAATATGGAATGCAAGCACAACATAATAATTTATCTGATTTTGCTATGCTTTCGATCCTATATATGAAATACAAAATGCTAGTAATGTGGGAATAATTTTACTATTTTACACGATTAGATCTCACGTGAATAAGATACAACAACAACAACAACAACCAAGCCTTAATCCCACTAGGTGGGGTCGGCTACATGAATCCTTTGTTTCCATTGCGCTCTATCAGTTACCAAATTCTTATCTAAGTTTAAGTAACTAAGATCACTCCTTATAGTTTCTTGCCATGTCTTCTTTGGTCTCCCTCTTCCTCTTTGTACATGGGCAAAATCCAATAACTCAATTTTTCTAACTGGAGCTTCAATTGGCCTACGATTTAGATGTCCAAACCATCGAAGCCGACTTTCTCTAAGTTTATCCTCAATTGGTGCAACACCAACTTTCTTTCGGATATACTCATTTCTCATTCTATCCTTTCGTGTATATCCACACATCCATCTTAACATTCTCATTTCTGCAACATTTATTTTATTTGTATGTTTCTTCTTTGCAGGCCAGCATTCAGCACCATATATCATCGCTGGTCTTACTACAGTTTTATAAAATTTACCCTTAATTTTGGATGAGATTTTTCTATCGCATAACACACCAGAAGCATTTCTCCATTTTACCCAGCCTGCTTGAATCCTGCTAATAACGTCATCATCTATTTCGCCATCATTTTGTATAATTGATCCAAGGTATCTAAAGCGCTCACTACGTGAATAAGATCTCATTCTGTAAGATGTGATTTCCTATTGATGCGATCATATGCTTTTTCATTCTAATGTAAAAGTCACGCAGGACTAACGGACATCGATTGTTAAAGACTCAAATCATGGGTTCCAAGGCAGTTCAATGAAGATCTGTTCTTCGTGATTGAGCTACCTCCTTCAACATTGGCCCTATAGCTACACAACATGCTGATCAGCTATGTGGTAGTTACCTCCACATTTTCTGAAATAAACAATTATTAGCTAAGGCAAGGAGCAAAGATCAAACAGTGAAATCTATAGTTTACACTATAAATAGCTGTATTTTGAAGCTCTCGGGCCATGAGATCTCGAGTGCTTAAATCTCTCTTGTAGTCAGAACTTTTGTAATCATTTTACTTACAACGGATAGTTTTCTTGTCTATAATCGTAAATTTTCTGTTATTCAAATAAATATTTTATGAATTTTTAAAAGAGAATTATAGTCAAACCAATGACTGCTATTCATATTTGTATGAAAGGATAATCAAAGTCAAATTTTGGTGGCTAACGTAAATAAGATTAACGTGTGTTTATCATAGTTAAATCAACTACCTAACCTTTAAAGCTTTTGATAAAAACAAATGTGAACTTGAGTTGCTAATTTTGACTTGATTTCAAATCTTTGGCTATAAATAAGCAATCATGAAGGCGTAAAGGAGCATCCTATTATCATCCTATCAAAACAAATTAAGCTTCAGGGAGGCAAGTGGAGAAGCGAAAAAAATTCTTGAAATTTTCTTTTTAAGCACTTTTCAATTATATTCTCTAGTTGTGAGATTGAGGATATTTTTCTTTTGTGTGAAAAGAGTTTAATTCTAAAGCTTTTTTTATTATAAGATTGGGTGTATTAAAAATCAGGATTAAGAGTTTAACTTGATGGATTTTCTTTCTTCCTCTCTCGTGAATGTAGGCCCGAAAAATTCTAGGCCGAACCACGAAAATTCAAGATCTCTTTGTTATTTACTTTGTCGTTATTATTTTTATTGATCATATTTCTCTTGTTATGAGATTGAGGATATTTCTTTTTTGCCGTTATTATTAGTATATAAACTAAGAAATGTTCATCAATGATGTTGAGATAAATGACGATTTTAATAATTTGTACATACAAAAAGAATTTGGTACCGAAAATGTGACATGCACATAGTTTTCCGGGCATTTTAATCACTCCAACAAAACTTGATTTGATATCTGAAATTTCAATTTCGAGTTGAAACTCTGGTCATTGCTAATTTTAGAGGCTGTATCATTACATATTTCGACCACTACAGATGAAAGTAAACACATCATGAAAACATTACATACAAGTCCAACTGGCTTGTGAAATAAATATTTCTTCCTAAAAGCCAACCCTGGCACAAATCATTAATTTACAGAAAAATAGAATTATTTACACCAAATCGTTCTTACTCTCAATTTTTTCTAATTGTGAAACTCTATTTTTTTTTTAAAAAAAAGGAGAAAAATCTCAAGAAGAAGTACTTGTTCTGCTCTCAAGTGCAGATGCAGCTGATTCCACTAACCCAAGCAAACATGAATAAACCTTTTGCTTCAGCCGATCAACGGTCGCGAAAAGTTGATCTTCTCCACTGTGAGCCTCCTGTAGCTCATCCAGCAAATCATTTGCCTGTTTGAGCTGAGACAAATTGACGGCAATCTTCTCCTCGGATTCCTTTGCCGCTCTTTTCGACCGGGAATGCAATGGGAATCTGGAATCAATAACTGTTTCTAAGAACTTGAGAAACCATGACTGTGATTCCTTGATTAGAGCAAGCCTCACATCTTGAATCTCCTTGAAACCATTAGTTCTTGCCCATTCTAGCTTCTCATTTTCGAGAAATTCTTCTGAGAGATTGGTGGCGGTTAATGTAGTTGATGTTGCAGGTGGTGAATTCTTCTCCAAAAATGAACACATGGTGATCTGGGAGGAAGGGTTTTCCTGCTTGATGATTTGGTATAAAGCAAAGAATTTGTTTAGGGTAATGTCGTGATTTTCGCCCGTCGAAGACTTGCAAAGATCAGCAAATATGCTGCAAATTAAAGAAAGATTATTATCTCTAGACAAACAGGCTGTTTCACAGTTCCTCAATGTATCATTTGAGTAGTTTAAATTCAACAATATAAAGCTCACCCGAGACCTTTAACAAGAGCAGCAGCTGCTGCTGCTTCTTTCTGAGCCTCGGCTGCAATCAGGAAAGACAATTTTTTTCTTCTTATTAATCCCTGTTAAAAAGCACAGCGATGGATAACAAGAAAGAAGTACAGTGATAAAACTCTCAAAAAAATAACAAAACACTAGCCTTAGCGATGCAATTGTAGCTATAAAATGAGATGATAAAGAAAACTTATGTTTATGCTAAACTTTTAGATTTATTAGGAAAATGCAAAGTTTTGTTTTTAGAGAAATTAGTAGTGGTGACACGTCCATTATAGGAAGAAAACTATAGTGACTTTAGCATAGATACAGCAGGTCTAGATGCTTTTAACAAGAGGCTTAGATTGAGAGGTCTGAGTTTAACAAAGGGGAAACAGAAATAAAATAGGATGTAAGAATATAAAACTTTTCCTAATCATAACGTACAAGTTTCAGCCATATCACCATCGGGAATTTAATATAGCCAAAGAGGTTTGAGTTCAACACGTAGTCCCTAAATTATTTCTAGTCTGAGGTTAAAGTTGATAAGACCTTTGCTGCATTAAATCCACTATATAAATTCCGAATGAGCTTGGACATAAAAAGACTTGTAAGAACATAAAATTACTCTCAAGTCATATCCTATAAGTTAATGTTAATTCGTTAAACAAACTTAATGTTAAGCATAACAAGGCATCATGCCATTAAGCCTTCTAAATGGGGATGCTCTAGCATCAAGCCTGTCAATCCTTTTGAACACCAATTTGGTATGATGCTTATAACGACAGGGTTGCATGAAGGTAGGGACAAATTGTAGGAGTCTAGGGCTCAGACAATGTGTGGCTTATACAGACTTCTAGGATGATAAATAAAGTCATTAGTCCCACATCAGGAAGTAACAAAAAATTACTGGAGTATATAAAGTTCTATTTGTAGACTGAGCGATGCTTCGATTTAAGTCGATCACATGACAGTTTGATCAACTCAGTAATTTCAAAAACTAAATTCAAGTCGTTTATGTGGCAGTTTAATCAATTCAATAATTTCAAAAACTCAGTCAAGCCAAGGCTAACCCAAAGCTTAACCTCAGTTTAACATTGGATCACTCGAATGGCACCTTTGGTGAATCTACATTGCTCATGGGAATATATCAAAGGTACCTTCCCGCTAAATGGGCAACCTTACAAAGTATAAATGTACATATCAGTATTCCTCAAAAAATATTAATCAACAGAGCCCTTCATTGTCTCTCAGTAAAGATCCTTGAGCCTACTGGCAATCCAAGTTTAATTTCAGTCATCTAAGGTGGGTGGTTCATCCTTCAATCACCATCGCTCTTTGTATCAAATCAAGGACTATACAGTAGCTACTAGCCTCCAACAAATCCCTAAAGATCATGGAACACATGGCATTACTCTATAGGCCTACAAGCACATGTTCTAACAATCTTTCAATAACGTATCACGATGTCCCCTTCCATTGATAAATAGAACTCCTATTCCCATGTAGCTATGTAGGCGAGTCAGAAGCTAATCCTCCAACAAAAAGTCCACCAGCAACCAAAGCCCCTTCATCTCTTCCTCCTTCCTTCCTTCTCTCTCTCTCTCTCTCCTTATATTAATAAAACAAAATCTTACAATTGCCAACAACAAACACTTTTTTATTCATTTAATGCATTTTCTTTCAGCTTCGCTTGACCCATAGATGTAAAAGGACCTCTGCGAACTACATAAATATTCTACTTTTTTCTAGTCATGTACTTTCTCTCTTTTCTTCTACTCTCCTATAGGAACAAACAAGATGACCTGGATTTTTAAAGTAAGATATACCTATTGTCTCCTTAAGACCTTCTCTTTCAGTCAATAAGTTCCATGCTAACATATCGAGGTGCATTATGAGGGAAAACACCTGTGGCATGGTTTGGACTGAGACAAAGAGGACGATACCTTGATGATAATGTTTGGGTCATGACAATTGGTATCAGAACTGACCTCCTACAGCTAGGCATGGTAACCGGACCAGACCGGACCGGTTCCGGTCCGGTTCCACCGGTTCCAGGTCCGGTTGGACCTGGAACCGGTCCGGTTCTAACCGGTTCCGGATCCGGTCCGGAACCGGTTAGGTGGCCTTGGATCCGGTCCGAGTCCGGTCTGGATCCAAATAATTGGGTCGGGTCGGGTCAATCGGGTAAATTAATTAAAAATATATTTATTTATATATTTTAAAAAAATTTATATATTTTGTAATATTTCTGA
>JAEMOT010001371.1:127134-181554 GCA_019297695.1 Apostasia ramifera | reverse complement strand
TATATATATATATATATATATATATATATATATATATGTGTGTGTTTCAATAATAGAATAATGTTGTTAGTGTTGATTGGGCTGTGGGAGTCATGTGAGCATAATTAGGAGGCAAATTGACATTTTTGAGTATATAAATCATATTATTTAAGAGAGAAAATAATTTAGATAAATCGAAAAATAATAACAAAGTAGCAATGATATTATTAGTAAGAATATAAACTTACAAATTAAAAATATATAAATAAAATATATATTATAAAGATAAAGTACTAATGAGTGAGTATATACAAAAAATAAGATGTGAAATGAGTATATCAATGAGAAGATTGATGTACATTTAATTAAAGATAAATCTAAAGAGAATAAAATTAAATAGTTTAGGCACACAAATCGTATGTCAATAGAAACTCCTAACAACAACAACAACAACCAAGCCTTAATCCCACTAGGTGGGGTCGACTATATGAATCTTTTATTTCCATTGCACTCTAATAAGAGTAACTAAGATCACTCCTTATAGTTTCTTATCATATCTTCTTTTGTCTTCCTCTTCCTTTTTGTATATGAACAAAATTTAATAACTCAATTTTTCTAACTGGAGCTTTAATCGGCCTACGATTTATATGTCCAAATCATCTAAGCCGACTTTCTCTAAATTTATCCTCAATTGGTGTAATATCAACATTCTTTCGGATATATTCATTTCTTATTCTATCCTTTCATGTATATCTACATATCCACCTTAGCATTCTTATTTCTGCAATATTTATTTTATCTGTATGTTTTCTTTTTGCAGGCCAGCATTCAGCATCATATATCATCGATGGTCTTATTACAGTTTTATAAAATTTACCTTTGATTTTGGATGAGATTTTTCTATCGCACAACACACCAGAAGCATTTCTTCATTTTACCCATCAAATCCTGCTAATAACGTCATTATCTATATTGCCAATAGAAACTCCTACAAAAAAATAAATTATTAGATCCCACTCATGTAAAAAAGAAGAAAAATATTAAAAACGATACACCAACAAATTTAACCTTTCATGCATGGAGCTAATGAGAAGTTATTATTTGATAAATATTTCATGTAATCAATCTCATTTAGTAGAATAAAAGTTGGTTATTATTAACAAATAAAACTAGCCTTTCTTGGCTAGCAAATAAAAATGCAGCAAACTTAGAAAAATTTAAAATGATGTTAAGAGCTAATATTTATAAAAAAAAATTGAATATCCATTAAAATTAATAATAAAATATACTAACTAAATAGGGAGATTAATCTATAAATGAAATATTAAAAGAAACTAAAGAAATTTTATGTGAATGCATACTAATTAAAAATTTGTTAAACTTATTGTATGCCAAAGATTTGAAGAAATTAGAATTTATACATCATAAGTATGTAGAAATGAATGGCAACTAAGAAATAGCGAGATATATAACAATAAAAAAAAAAGAAATAACGAGATATAGAAATCAGTGTTTTGAGTTAGACCCTGGGATTTATTTCTTTGTAAAATTTAATTTTAATATAAAATAAAATTAATTATTATATCAGAACATGTGAGAAAAGTGAATAAATTAGTTATTATTTTGTTATTATGTAGAATGTGAAATAAGTTAATTTTTTATTTTAAATTATATGTATGATATAAAATATTATTAATTTTTAACATTAAATTTTATATGTAATATTATATACTAAATTAAAATTAAATAAGTTAATCTTAAATTGGCAAATAAGTAGAACCTTGATGTGGTGATTAGACTAAGCTACTATAAAAAAAAAATTCAGACTAAGTTTAATGTGAATTAATTTTTTATTGAATAATTCGAAATTATTAAGTAAGCTTTAATTTAATATTATATTATATTATTTATAAAAATATAATTATTTAATTTGATGATATATATAAATTTGTAATAAATTATTAAATTATTATTAAAAAATAATATGTAAATAATATAATATTATATTAAAATAATATTAAATCAAACATCTTTTAAAAATTTTTGGAAGGTATTTGAGAGATCAAATTCTTTTTATTTCTCACATTTTTTTGCATAAAGAAAACATGTATTTTAAAATAATTTTTTTACTTTAAATCATATTTCAGGTACATTGAATATTATTGAACTTTTTTCAGTTTGAATGGCTAGAATAAAATAATAATGAAGACTTAAATAAAATAAAATGTAACACTAATTTTTTTATTTATTTAAATGAAATAAAATAATACATAAAATCCCGAATAGCTGAAAAATAATACTAAAATATTTTTAAATATGAGATTGTCAATTTTAAATTTATTTTATAATTAAAACAAATTAAAATTAAATAAAAAACAAATTTAATGAAATAAATATAGTTAAATTACAATTTAATTAAAGTGGAATTTAAGTATATTAAATTAATATTAAAATTTATAAATTAACTTAGAATTTTAAAATTAAATTAAATTAGAGATTAAATTAAATTAGTTTATGTTATAATAAAATTATATGTTACAAAATAAATTTTTTTGATCCCATATCTTACAAAAATAATTAAAAGTAAAGGAAAACACCCCTAAACAAATGTATTATTTTGTTTTTTTTGCGTAAAAAGCTTTTTTTTTTTAAAAAATTATATTTCCCTGAGAATAATCATTCCATGAGTGATGATTGATGATTGGCTATCTTAAAATTCCTATTTCATAAATAAATACAAAAACATATTTATCATAAGGAATAAAAGTAAAATAAAATAATACACAGAATAGAGATTTTCAGTTGTAGGAAGGCAGCATATATAGACTATTGCAATAAAAAAGTGTGAAATAAGATGGTGGAATCTCCTTCCTATGTTAAAAAACCAACTTCAAGGAAAATAATATAACAACAACAATGAAGCCTTAATCCCACTAAATGGGATCGGCTACATAAATCATTTATTTTCATTGCGCTCTATCAATTATCAAATTTTTATTTTCTATTAATTATTAAATTTTTATCTAAGTCTAAGTAGTTAAGATCACTCTTTATAATTTTTTGTCATGTCTTCTTTGATCTCTCTCTTCTTTTTTGTATATAGACAAGATCCAATAGCTCAATTTTTCTAACTGAAATTTCAATCAGCCAACAATTTATATGTTCAAATCATCTAAGCTGACTTTCTCTAAGTTTATCCCCAATTAGTACAGCACTAATTTTCTTTCGGATATACTCATTTTTCATTCTGTTCTTTCGTGTATATCCACGCATCTATGTTAATATTCTCATTTCTATAATATTTATTTTACTTGTATATTTCTTCTTTAAAAGCCAGTTGGTATTATTTGACATAGATTTATCACATTAAAATATCACGTTAAAATAGAAGAATTGATCTATTAGAGTGAGTGCAACATAAAGGACAAGACTTGCAGCATTAAAATACAAATTAAGAATAGAATATAATAAAAAAGGGGATAAAATTTGGAGCAAAATCAAATAAACACGAGGAATTTATGTACCTAACCATAACTAGCTAGTTTGAAATTGAAATCTTCCCATTGTTATTGTCGCTAAAATTTAACTTGAAAGCACATTTGGCTCAAAATAAAAGAAATGATAAAGATTTACATCCCTCTTGTTTGCTCGGTATACATATAGATTTTTCTAGTTTTCAAATATAACAAGATGATCCACCAATTTAAGTAAAAAGAGCAGACAAATACTATTTTTAAGAGGCATCACTTTTATAGCAAAAAAATCTATGAAAACAATTACTTTTACAGTAGCTTTTCTGTAATACGAGTGATGAGTGCCATGAATAAAAAGTTATATTTTTATTATAGAAGTAATATTTATTACCAAAAAAAAATTATATGAACCATTATTCAAACTGATGAACTAATCTGCTTAATTCGAATACAAGAAAGATCTAAATGAACATAAGAGCAAAGAGAAGGAACGCAAGTACTATTTACCCTAAAAAAAGAAATAAAACAATGAGGAAGATATATTAGATAGTATGTTCTCATAAATTTGTACAAATCAAATCAAATAAGAGCATTATTGTTAGTCCAAAATATGGAATCCTGATACATAATATGGGCAGAAGAAAAAGGAAGGAAATAGCTACAAAAACACAATCAATATTTCGTGCAATCTAAGTAAACCTAATATATATTATATTCAAGCCTTGAATTCTTCAGAAAATTGACACAATCACACAACTTACAATCAATGGCGGGGGGCGACATCAGGAAGAATATAATTGAAAACTGAAGCTGGAGGATATCTAGCATCTTAGATATTCGTAGGAGTACATGATGGATTTCGCGATGATGTACATTTGCTGAAACTCGTGGCAGCAGTCACCTTGGCTTCGACTCACTGGGCTTGCTCCGAAATGATGAAAGGGAGAAGAAGGATCTAGGTGCTGCAAATTTTCAAGCAAGACAAACTCGTAATAAAGCTTGCATATGGTAAGTGTAAATGGTTGGAAAGAAATATTTACTGTTCAATTCAACCAAAAATAACCAAACAAAAATAAGGACAAGTGACTTGTAACATGGAAAACTACAGTGCTGCACAGCAATGCTGTAATATATTTTCAATTTAGTAAAGGATTTCATGGAGAACATTAGGTATAAGATTGTTGATAACATAGATAGTGGTTCTATTATCACAATGCATCACCATAAGCTGCTCGAAAGAAGAGCCTAACTCATTCTACAAAATCCTAATAATTAATCCACATTATCTCACAAGCAGTATAAGTCATCGTCTTCTACTCAAATTTACCACTAGAGCTTGTCACGATATTTTTCCTTTTATATTTCCATGTCACAAGATTTCGTCTCACAAGAATGCAATACCTTGATGTGGAGCCTCTATTATCAACAATCCCAACATAATCTACACCAAAGTAACTCTTAATATTGAAATATTTGCTTCTCTTCTGTAGCAGAACCTTTTCATGACTATTCTTGATGTACCTGAGTATTTTGAAAGCAACTTCTAAATGATTTTGTTCAGGAGCGTGTACTAGTTAACAACACCTACATCAAAAGCAAATCTGAACATCCATTGATGAATCAGCAAATTGAGTCCAATTTTTCAAGTAAATTTGTCTATTTTTCTGTAAGAATGAAACACCACTTTCATTGTAAGTAGTTACAAGCCTAAGAAACTTACTATAAGGCCCGATCCTTAAAAATGTAGTAGTTTGAAGGTGTTGGTTTACCATCGGGCATTTATATGTTAATGAATCCTCAAAAGGTTCACCATCATTAGTGATAGACTAAACATCCACTGATGAATCAGTAAATTTAGACCCAAGAGTCCAAATTTTCAAGTAAGTTTCTCAATTTCTTCTGTAAGAGTGCAGCATCACTTTCACTGCAAGCAGCTATAATCCCAAGAAACATACTATACAACCCAATCCTTAATAATGAAGTAGTTTAAAGATATTGCTTTACCACTAGGCATTTGTATGTTAAGGAATCCTCTAAAAGTTCACCATCATTAGTGATATACTAAACATCCATTGACGAATTAACAAACCAATGGAATCTTTTTTAAGTAAGTTTGTCAAAGTTTTCCTGTAAGAGTGCAACAACACTTTCATTGTATGCAGTTACAATCCCAAGAAACATACTATACAGCCCAATCAATGAAGTTTGAAAGTGTTGCTTTACTTCAAGTATCCATTTCTGAGCTATTCCAGGTGAAGAGTATGTCATTCAGGTGTATAGCAAGAATTATTAAACAAGAAAGGATATGTCTCATAAATATAGAAATCCAGCCTCACTTGCTATCACATAAAACTTTATCAAATTAAGATCAATCATTATTTCAAACCATAGATGACCTTTTGAAGTTTACATTCTTTTGTTTTACTCTTGAGCAACAATGCTTGAAGGTTACTCCATATAAATAATTTCAAAAAACATGAAAGCATTTCTACAATCCACTTGAAGAAATTGTCAACCTTGGTTGATAGCAATAGAGAATAGAAGTCTCATAGATTGAATCTCACAACTGAAGAAAAGTCCCAAGATATTCATAGACTTGATTATATATCATATCATTCATAACTCCGAATTACTTGCTTTTATATCTTTTGGAAGTAAACAAAAATACATTTCCAGCAATATGTATTTTGTTTATATTTGTTTCCTTTCATATTATTAGAATTTCAAATTACAAATCATGCTCTTCTACAGCCATCCACACCAATCAATGTACGACACATGTCAACATTTCGGCTATATCGTATCATATATGTCCAAATAGTCCTACTCTTATTTTGATGAAAAAGACATCTCTGCCTTTCTAGATATACATTATTTGACATATTTTACCTTGAATAAAGCTTTCAATTTCAAATCTCTAATCAGCCTTATTTATTAATTTTTCAACTCTCCATTTTTTTTTCATGTTGTTTGAAAAGAATGCTGATCTTTTCAAGCCCCTACACTTCTTTTAGCAAATTCTCTAAGAAGGGAGAACAAAAGAGCCTTTTTAGGCATTCAAGAAATTCATGAATGGTGGAAAATAAAATTAGTTTATTATGTTGAAAATTATATGAGATTTGAAATAAAGTTGCTAGTTATATTGAAAATTGTTTAGGATGTAAATAAAATTAAATTTTTATAACAAAATTTGTATAAAATATAAAATAAAAATGTTTTTCTCCTGACTATCTCTGTTAAGTGCTTTCTACTTTGGTGGGGAAAGGTTGGAGCTCTAGGGTTCGGTCATGGTGTACAAAGGGAAGGGGGTGAAGCCCCTTGCTGCCCGCACATGGCAGATGAAAAGCAACAACAGTATGAAGAGTAATGGTAGCATAGTTTGCTTCCAACTTGGAGGTGGGGAGGAAGCATTCTCAAGAAGGTCGAGACTTCTTAAGCAGTTCCTAGAATGGAGAAACCCATTCCGATAGTGGGGCTTCCAGCAAAAAGGGGAGATCCAAATCAAATAAAAGGTAGAGAGGATGAAACTTTAGCCTTAGCTTAGGTAGACATGGAGGAAGGATCCATCACCATCTGCCATGAATGGGACTATTTCGCTGGCAGCAAATGGATAGAGCAATGGAGTTGGACCTGGAATGGACGTTGATGGAGGGCTAAGGAAAACAAGCTTGATTTTTGGGAGAATGAAAAGCAGCATAAGTCCTTGAAGAAACCCAGCAAGATGGAAGCTCAAACGGTGGCCAAGTGCACAATTAGGCCAAGTCCTGAGCGCACACTCCATGGAGGTGGATCCAAAAGTTGTGCACTATATGACCGTCACAATGATTTGCACAGCAAGCAAAAATGGCCAAACGAAAGTATGATTTCTTCCCACATCCAAGCAGTCTCAGGTGGAGTTGCTAGTAGTACTAATAGGTTACTTAATGTAGATATTGTTGAAAATATGTATATGAATGATTTCTGAGTTGGGTGCGCTAAGGGTCCCAACGGGCTTGCTCTTATGTAGGGATATTGGCAAAGTTGGCAGGTATTCAAAAGCAAATCCTAGCTCTAAAACCCCAGATGTTATTGCCCACTAATTGTTAAAAAAAAATGCCCAAGTGGTAATAAGCAGAACATTGTCTTACATGTTTCTAAGCATGGGTTCACTTATGCAAGAGTGGTCAGTGAAAGAGAGAATTTCTACAATCAGTGATTCAGCAGTGATGGATTACTTCTGATTCCTCAGGCCCTTATTGAAAGAGCAATTAGTCAAAGAAAGGGAAAGTTGTGTCTGATAGAAAAGGGGTCAACATGATCAACAAAGAATGGTAGTTTGCACTTGCAGGGCGGTTCTTTGGTTGGCGAATTCCCTTTCACATCATCTCCCTCCCTTGAATCCCAGAAGAAGTTGGTGGGGGAGAAGACTCAAGAAGTGTTATAGAAGCTAATGTCTTAATCTTTCTACAAGAAAAGGAGGAGATCTTCATCAACAAAATCAATAACTATCCCACCCTCTCTAGTTTTTACTATGTTTTTCATAGTCCTGCTTTTCTTTCTTTTTGCAATTTCCTAGATTGGAGAAAGCCCACAAGTTTGTGGGGGTGCTTTTGCTCCTTGGAAAAGAAATGGAAAGGTTTGGGCAAGCTTTAAAAGTTGATATGTTGCATGTCAATAGAAAATTGAAAAAAGTGGTGCACATTCTAACACTAAATGATCTGATAGAAATAAAGAAAAGATTAGTCGCATTCTCAAGTTTAGTAACGAATCGTCTTTTTCTAAGCACAAAACAAACAACACCACCCACTCTTGATCCCAAACTCTTTAAAACCAACTACTTGCATTTAAATCAATGCTCTTGGTAAGCAGTACAGACAAGTAATTCAAGGTCATGTGTAATGACCATACTCATGTTCCTTGATCCAAGTAACACAACAAATATGTTTCAGCCACCCAACAAGTGACTAATCTCAGGAGCTAATATAGGTACATTGTGGAGTTCTTGGATTCCGCCGATCACAAAGTTGCATAGCAGATAGAAGTGCCAAATTAAAGGTCTCTAGGCAAAACATTGCAAGACATAGTATGAGGCACCATTGAGATATTTTTTTAAAAAAAAAAGAAAATTATGACCACAAGTTATGTACAGAACCTGAACTACTCATCCACGCACTATCAACTAGATCCACAAACTGTGACTGACTGGCATTTGGAAAAATATATCATTTTGTTAAAAAAAAATTGAGTTTTTTTGAAATACGTGTATGATATGATGTGAAATAAAGTTTAATAATGTTTTGAGAATTGTCTAGAATATGATATAACGTGAATTTTTTATATTAAATTTTGTGTAGGATTAAAATTTATTTTTTATTTTATGAAAACTTATGCCATTTTGCCATGTTTTGACCAAATGCCAAACACGTTCTGAAGGGCATGGAATCCGTAAGCATCAACAAAGATGACATTTTCAGCAACACAACATCCAAGACAACAAGATAATTGCAATTTATTTCCATGAGGGCTACGATGAAGGTTATTTGACAACTACAAGTTCACCAAAACATATGCCAGAGGCATTTTTTTGCTTATTTCCTATGAATTGTAAGCACCATAAGCAGCAAAACCACTAAAAATATATTAACAGTTATCCACATACCCACAGAAATTATATGCTGTCCTAGATGTAAGTGTAGCCCAGCTAAAACTTTTAACGAACTTATCAAATAGCACATAAAAACAGCTATGCAAGACAATAAAATCATAAAAAGTCCAATATGAGGATGACAGAAGGATTAAACACATGGCAGGTTTACCTTGTTCTGGAAAGGCATTGCTGTCATTGATTCCTTCATTCATGGAATATCCCATTCTTGACTTCCTAAAATCATCTGATGGTCGGGCAATAAGATCTCGCCCATCTTCTGTGTCGTCATCACCTTCTGAGGTGGTTGAAGCAGATACCCAATCACTCACAAGATACTCAGCACCCCTGCTTTTCCGCCCAAACTTTAATAGTCGTTTGAAGCCTTTAGTTACATCCCTGCGAGACTGATGGGAGGCACCTGCAGCAATGACTGGAATCTGAGCACTTCCCCATTTCTTCCTCATTCTAGCTGCATCAGTATCCATTAATTGGTTGAGTGGATGCAAATTCCATGACGCTGGACTGTCTATAGGAGAATCCATAGAAGCATCAACATCTGATGCTTCCTGTGTATAAACAAGAGAATTGTGAACTTGTGAATTCCATGATCCAGGACTATCTTCAGGTGAGTACTGAGAAGTACTAGCAGAGTTGAATTTTGGAAAAATAATTCCAGAATCATTATTTGCAGATTCAGGTTTGCCAGATCCTTGCCTCTGCATGAAATTTTCGGTATCAGAGTCAATAGAAAGATCCATAACCTGATTATTTCCTTTTGCAGATGCTCTTTTGAATTCTTCATCATCTTTGATCATGTTTAATGTATTTTCCTGATCGTTCACTAGATCGTCAGACTCTTCTTCATGTTTAACGTCCTCTGGACTTATGATAGGTTTCATTTTTGTCGTAAGACGTCCTGAACCTTGTTGTTCATCATTGCCCTTCTTTACGTACTGTCTCAACTCGCCACTGACCATATTAGAATTCTCAGTATTAAAAGAAGAGAGGTCCTTCAACTCGCCATGAACTGCTGCGCCTTTCCTCATGGAATTGGACCTACGTGCCTGCTCCTCTTTCAGGATTTCCGTGTTTTCCATGGAACTCTTGCTTCGACCATATGATCTTGGCTGCCCATGTGGACTAACCTTGCTAACTAACATTGATGGTTTTGGATTTTCATTTTTGAAGTCGGACAAGTTGGGAACAGAATGGGCAACAGGAGTTTCAGATTGTCCCTGCCGCCTGAAGGAACCAGAATTGATGGACTTCACTGATTGCTTGGGAGTAGCGTTTACTGAAGTCCTTGAATTGGATGAGGACAAGTTTTTACTGATTAAGTGCCTCTGAGAAAGATTACCTGAAGAAGATTCAGACAGTTCTTGCTCATCTTCATCCTCTTCTGTCAATGACTCTGATGTCTGCTCAAGTGACAAACTAATTATGTCATAGCAAGCAAACTGAGATTATCATATAAAAATAATGACAGTAACAGACATAACGTGAAGCAAAAAAGACAAGTCAAAAGGACAAACAGTATGAATCGTAAAGGAGTCATAGGAAACCCTCCTGCCAACAAGAAAAGGAAGCAGCAAGATTCTGCACAACAAACACATCTTCCTACTGAAAGAATAGTCTAATTTAAATCATCAATCCTGCGATAAGGATGGATTTGACAATTCTACTGCTCTTCAAATGAAATTTGTGCTTTGAAAGATATATCTAAATGTGGTAAGGAGGTCTTAGAGCATTTTTGGCAATAAGATCAATTTGGTCTTGTCATGAAATTTAGAATCTTACCTTGATATATATGTATGATGAAAAATAAAATTAGTTATGTTAAAAATTGTGTAGAATGTGAAATAAAGTTAATTGATATATTGAAAATAATATAAAATGCAAAATAAAATGAGTTTTTTTATATTGAAAGTTGTGTATGATATTATAAAAAATGATTTAATATTATTTTTAAAATTTTTATACTGAATAAATCATTTTGGTCATGACTATTTTAGATTTTGGCATGACCAAAATGGTATGAGGATCAAACATGTCTTTAAAGTAGTTGAAACAAAACTTTGACAGTTGATTTGACTACAATGATTTTGAAGTGCCAAGCTGATGTGAGTGCATAACAGAGTAAATTAGAAATTCTAGCCGATCTCACCAGTAACACATAATCGAGGGCATTTCATAAACTAAACTATGGTTTAGCAGCCAGTAGTTTCAGAAGTGAATTCAGCCAGAATTAACAGATATCTTTCTTTAAGGCTCACCTTCCTCATAAAAAAAGAAAGCTTGCCATATGAGCTAGCGCTTAATAGCATCCAAATTATATATATATATATAAGCTAGTGTTCAAGTGTTCTCAATCTTATTTTGTGTCCAAAAATAATGAAGTCCTTAAAACCATCAAGAATGTCCATTAGCATATAACTTGAACTTAATAACAGCTTCCTAAGCATGTTCCCACTACAAACTTTCATAAATTTTGTTGTCTGATCAGCCTAATAATGCTATTGTTTCCCACAACAATAAAGGATAAATTTATCTAAAAGAAGAAAATGCTTAATGTCAAATAGATCCCAAGGCAAAGCAAACTAAAATTCAAGAACTAGACAAAAGAATTTCAAATTATATAGATGCAAAACATTAATCTGGCACCTGCTCCGTGTTTTTAAGGGTTGAACGAGAATTGAAAGACCTCATCTTCTCTGCTCGGTGACGAGCATTAATTATATCTCGTCCTTCAGAACATCCTGCAAACCTGGCCTTCAATTCTGCTTGGCTAAGTTCTAGGCTGTCATGCATAGCCTTCATCTTTGCTTCCTTCTGAACCCTCTTGGATCTGGACTCTTCTCTCAGCTTATCATCTCTTTTCTGCATATATCTTCCATAGAGTTTTCCTCTTGACTCATCTGCTGGAGTAAGGTTCCTAATCTTCTGACTATTAGAATCACTCAGATCAGATTTGTCAACCATCTTCAATAGCAAATTAGAATTAATTTCAACCATATTGCCTGAACCCTGCCTCTGTAAGCTCTTCTCCAGTACTTGCGAAGTAAGAGAATGTATAGGTGTTTTATCTACAGACCTGGCCAAATGAACATCTGAAGTTTTGCTTCTCCTTGAGGAAGCTACTAGATCACCATGAATTCTTAGCTTGTGTTCAGCAAAAAGCTTTTCCAACTTATCTGCCTTCATTTGAAGCTCATCATTGAGTTCTTGATTACATTTAGTTGGCTGCACAGGATCAGGCTCTTCGACAGAAGCAGACAAAGATGTCACCTCCAGCACTTCCTTTGCTTTCCTGTTTCGTGACACAGGTACATCGCTTCCATCAACAGGACAGTTTGCATCTTTTTTTCCTGCCAATTTCATCTGATTGGCACCAGAAGTCTTTCCCAGAAATCTCGTTCCCTGGGAAGCAGAAGCTTGTGCTTCAGCTAAAAAATTTTGCTTTGGTACTTGAGGAGCTGCAACAGATTTATATGTAGTTTCCTTCTGTTTCCTGTTGGAAGTGTTCTCATGGGTTTGGGGTTGTAGAGAAATACCCTTTGCAGAGATGTCTTCCATTTTCCCATTTGAAGGTATTAACTGATTGCCAGAAACTGAGGCATCCTTAGATTTTATTCCAACAATGTCTTCCTTTTTCCTAGCAACCTCATTGTGTTTGCTCAGAGAGGTAACGTGAGACTTCACTGCAATGTCAGGTTCTTCTGTTTTATCTCTAGACTGGGGAGTTAAACTTGTTTGATTTCTTGTTTCAGCCAGCACAGCTGGAGATAGAGCTGATCTAGAAGGAATCCCAGACACCGTTGGATCTTTCACAATTTCCACTGAAGTATCCTTGGAATCAGTCATAGAGGCTGTAGATTCTTTTAAACCAGAGACCTTCCCTGAGTTGGAAAAGCCATTGGATCTGGTCTGAGAAACAAATTGGTCGGCTAATCCACTTTGACCTGGTCCATCCAGAGAGCCACTAGTACAGCCCCGTGTAAGTCCATGCCCTTTATCCAAAGTTGATGTAGGTGATGCCACAGAGTTTGAAGCAGCATCTTCTCTACAAACAGCATCCCCTAGCCAAGCTTTGCCTTTGGGGGTAGTTTCATCTTGATCCTGAGATGATGAAAAAGTAGAAGTTGCCATGGACCTGTTTTTAGAACTCAATAGAGATTTAGATTTAGATGCCTCTTTTAATCCACTGGCCTCAACATCTGTGTTTCTGCTATTTGTTTGCAGTTTGGAATTAACAGATGAAGTTGGAGTTGCTGTAGTACTCCCACCCTCTTTCTGATTATTGCTGCTACTGCTACTGTTGAGTTCAATACTCATATCACTGGCACCACTCCATCTCCTCAAAACCGACTTCTCCACAGAAACGTCTGAAGGACTTCTACGGTGCTCCACTTTAGCTCCAGGCAATCTAACAATGCTGGTTGTGCTAGAGCTGCCACCACTGAGGTTCACACTAACTGACTGTTTCTGCTTACTTTCAAAGAGATTTATTCTATCCTGTACACTCAGCCGCCTTGATCCTCCTCCAACTGCCTGAGCAGGCTCGGATGATGATGTAGCAGTCAGAGCTGGCTCCTCTACATTTCCTGCAAACTGCTGAGAATGTGGCCTTGACAACATGCTAATTGTGGTAACAGACTCGGCCATAACTAGCTGTTGTTCGCTCATGCTTTTGCTGCAGTGCTGTCCACCAAAATACTTGGTAGTTTTTAATTTGTCAGGACCATTCTGTTCAATTTCAGGTTCATCGATTGACATGTCAGATCCAGAAGAGGAACGAACATTTGCGTCATCTAACCCCTTCCACTGTGGATGGGAAGCTGGTAATGGTAGTGCATGTAGATGACTAAATAACTCTGGCCTCTGTTGACATACAGAGAGAAACTTCTTGCATGCCTCGCTACAAAGTTAATATCAGACAAATTCCACTGTTACTAATTCGATTGTGGTGAAAATCTAGAAAAACTTAAATAAGGCACCTCTGTCATGTAAATTGAATAGCATATTGAACGGCAAAAGCTAAGAGGGAACACTTCCTAACTATATGATAAATAATAGAGCACAAACACAGACAAAACTGCAGCAAACATGCATCATTACAGATCCTTCTGATCCAACCAACCCAATTCAGTAAGAGTCAGCTCCCATTAAAATTGCACACTCACTGTATGAAAAGCCCACAGGTGAAAAGCTTTTAGCTTCACAGTAGCTTCTTTTACATGCTTTTTGCGAATGCACGTGCATGGAGTCCAGTTGAGTAAAATGCATTGACGCACATATAGCTGAATAAGAATAGGAGATTACCTCAAGCAGGACGCACCAAATTGTTCTGCAAAACGGAGCAGCTGGGAGACGGTCTCTAGCCTAAAGCCAGCAGCTGATGCCCTAACACAGGCAGTGGCTAGGTCCTGCTTTACTGCAACAAGCCGTACATCAATGGCTCTAAGAAGCTCTTTCCTGCAAATCGAAGAATAGACAAGCTATAGCATCCGTAAACAGCCAATGATGCTATGTTTCAACTGCAGTAGTTTTTCATGCTCTAGGAAAAAAATAAAACCTATTTTTTGGTAATGCTTTGTTGAAATGCAAGGCTAACCCGCAAAACATGTTTTTATCCGTAAACTCCTTTTGGAAATTCATGGAAATTAAAATAAGGAATCTTTTGCCTTTTAACAAAAGTTGGTTAAACTTAAAAAATGTACCACTTTAGGTCTTTCATAGGTAAAATAGTTCATTTTCTTGCCAAATAAAACAAAGAAGTGAAAAGCATACTGCAACCATGTTAAATGTGCCCTCGTGGTATGTGTCCCACAAATTCATTAGTTGAAAGCATCTCAAATATATTTGGATGGCAGAAAAGGTTATCAGAACAGAAAATCAAAATATCTATCTACAGGATGAGGGATGATCCCCTGTGGACCCAGACAAGTAATCAAATATAAGACAGAAAACATAAATAGCACATGTATACAGCCAGTTTCAAGTTCAAATGCATGAAATAAATTCCTGAAAATGCTCAAAAACTTCTTCGAAGTAAAGCAAATGCAGTAATAACTTGTTCACGATCACATGCCAAGAAGAAAAGGCAATTAGCTAACCACAAGATTGATCATATTACTTAATGATTTCAAGTTGGAGGAACAAAGCAAAAAAAAGGTTAGTTCCAATCTAAGACGGTCGTTCAAAGAGGAAACTAGCAGAATAATCATATGATTTATACAAAATTTCAAAATAATCATGATTGGTATAAAAAGTACTTGGGAGAAATAACTAACACTTAAGCGATGTCACACATCTCGTAACAAACATGTAAGCCATATCTCCCCAATATGACTTATACCAACTATGAATATTTTCAAATTTTAGAACCTATAATTATTTTGCAAAAAAGTTAAATATGATTATTTTGACTGTCAAGCTACATAAATTCTCATCCCAAAGCAATTGTGTTCAAATTCATTTAAGATAAATACTATGAAGCACTAACACTTCATAAAACCTAATGAATTTGTAACGTATCTATATCAGATATTGATACTCCACTGATACATATCCAATACGCAACATGGCATTAATTTTTATTCTTATTTTTTAAAAATTCGATACTTATTTGATACTTATTTGATACTTCCCGATATTTCTAATTAGAAAAACAAATGTTGGATAAATTGGTCCGACCCACACAATAGAAGTTAAAAAGAAAACGTAAAATAAAAAAACAAGTCTTTTACAAAAAAAACAACCCAAGCATAGAATCGAACGTTATATTGGGAGAGCGATACACTGAGCTCATGCAATTGAGATCGCAGAAGGCTTCACACTAGTGTTTCGGCAACCAAAACAATTTTAGTATCCGCAAACTGCTAAGTCTTCTTCCTTAATTAACCCTTTTTCGTGGTCTTGCTGCTGCTGTTTTTACTATCTCAACCGATACTTTGTCGTTGCTTCTGTCAGCCATTGATTATGCTTCTTCTTTACCTCAATTGAACTTGTATTGCAAAAAAGATTCAACTTTGACTTTTTTATATTATCTATTCATTTAAGTCAAAGACTTTGAGAAAGAAAAGCATGTATCTAATTTGATTAAATCAATATATCTAGGTTCAAATCACAATACCTACATTATTTATCAATTATATCCCATTTACATCGAGTTAATTGATTTGAGTCGAATTTAGATTGAAACTGAACCTAATCTATTGATATGTATTTAAAGTCTCATGTCACATAAATAATCTGTGACAGATTGAAAAGTAATGAAATAAATTTTAAGATATTTTTCAAATTTAAACTTTTTTAAATTCAATAGTTGTTGAACAATGTTTTTACTTTTTCAAGTTAAATTGTCCATAATATTGATTTTAGCGATAAATGTAATTAATTTGAAAAAATTAATAGGATATTTTGAAATTCATATCAATAAGATGTATAATTCATTCTAGACTACCATATAAACTACATCTTAAATATAAAAATAGCACATATATATAACTATCATATTCTGACATATTAATATTCTACTTTTTAAATTTATCGTATCACCGTGTCTATATCGTACTGTATCTACATCATCATATCATATTCGTGACTATTGCTTGCCTATTGTAATAATACGGTTAACTTGACTTTAAAAAAATGTGAACAAGGTTTACATCAAGTAAACAAGGGCTTGTAAACAACCAAAACATCAACAATGTATGTAAGCATCTATCACCAATTCAAAACGAGCATAGAATGATAATGTACAAGCTATGCTACTATACTGAATCAAGGGGCACAAGATACTCACTTTGTTGCATCTGCAGCTACAATAGTATTAATCCCACTTTCACCTAGAAGAAAGAACTAAAGTTCAAGTCAAATGACAACATATGCATCAACATAGTGCTTAATAATTAACATTTATGTGAAAAAGGAAAAACAGTAAAACACCGGTAGATGAATGCATCTGAAAGAGCCTCAAAACTTAAAAAACATAAGATGCATTTTTTTTTTATTTCATCCCTTAACACCACAATTTCTCCCACTCTACTTGAAAAATATGGTGATAGTGTGCTTTGAAACTGAGACCCTGATTCTCAGGCAAACTCCTTCCCAACTAGGCTAGGAGAACACCACATAGATGCATTTCTAAATAAAAAAGAATGGTGAAAAAATCATATTTGTGAATAAAGTCATTATGGAGGAAGTAGAAAAGGTGATCAAGTAATAAAAAGAGATAATGCAAACAAGGATATCCATGATAGATGACATTTATAACCATGGCACTTGTTCCCTCACATGAATGAACATCACACTCATCCAACAACCATATATGCACAACTGGGAGCAGAAAATTTCTTTTCCTAACCCAAGAATCATAAACAAAATTTTGTCTAAAAATAGAATCACAAATAAAATTAGTACCGCACCACTTTGGAACTTATGGATCATTTAATGTGTAGATACTTTTGATGATCGCTGACGCTTCTTATCTACCCTCTAACTTCCATGGAAGGAGTTATAACATGGTGACATCATTCATTCTTATCTACCTCCTCACTGGTCATTCCAATCAGACAATCCACTTTACACTTGTACTAAAAATAAAAATATGAGTAAAAAACACTTTGGCAATTTAAGATCTGCTATAGTTCTTTCCAACACTTCACAAGTGCCCATCTAAATAAATTTGAAAATAAAACACATACCAAAATACTGGCCTCCTGCTCCCTGACCAAGAAGAACAAACTTTCCATAAGTGTTGCTAAATAACAAAAATATAATTGATCAATCCTCAGGGGTTACAGGAGAATGTTAGTCTACTAGACACCTGAGAATAAATCTTCCTAGCCCCTTCCAGTTGAGACAATTCCGCATCAAATGTATTAACAAGCTCCAAAACTTCTGGTGTACTGACGAATCGAACAAACCTGGACGAATTTAAAAGAAATAAAATTCTCAATCCACGCCATCCTTGCTTAGACATAACGAACTTCAGTGGTCAGTTTTTTGAGTTAAAAGAAGTCAAGAAACAAAGGGTTGTTTTTTTGTAAGACCTCTCTACAGTTCCTTTGTTGAACCATTCGGCTGAACTTTTCCCTTGCTCTACTTCTAGTCTGACTGCCTGAACTCCATGACAAACCTGTTCTTCCGCAACCTTCAAATGAGTCATAAACGGTTTCAAGAAACCGGTCGCGAGCTTCTCAGTCCTCCCATTCCCCGAAACAAATAATTCACACCTTCAAATGCCAGAATGTACAAAAACAAGCAGTAAAATATAGTTTTAGGGCGAGAAATGAAAGATTGAAACCAGAATTCCATTTCCAAACGCCATATCACCTTGTCCGTTTTGGGGAAAGCTGGAAAAGTGCATAATCTAAAGGAGCATCGCTGTTCATCTTCTCTAGTGCACAGTAAGAATCTCCTCTCCGAAACCCTTTAAAGAATTAGCATCCCGTGTACTCGTCGCCGGGTTCTCCAAAGCCTCGAACACTAATATCATATCCAGCAACAACTCCCCCAAGAGCACCTGTTCAACAAAACGCATTACTAGAGTTTCCCAATTCCGGGCAAAAGAGACAGTAGAAGGGTAACCAAACCCCACCGCATAAACAGTATGGCATCCTAGATCTAACAACTCGAGACACTTCCTAGACCCGTGCTATGCATGACAAAAGCAAAACACTCAACAATAAAGGCTGGTTTTCCAGCAACCGAAGGAGACGGACCAAACCGCGGAAAGCGACAGATTATTGTAAATACAGGCAATGCTGCAGGAAAGGAGCCTACTACAGTCCCACCTACCAACCGTGCTCCGCTGATGGAGTAACTCCTACCGAACGCGCGCCTTTTCCCCCCGGATCGATCCAACCGAAGCCCTAGCTTGATGAAAGAGGGAAAGATCGGCCTCCGATCGCGTCAGTAAGTCTACCTGCAGAAACCCCAATCTTCTACCGCAGCCTCCAACACCTCTGAGGACGATTAAAGATCTCTAGAAAATGGCATTGTCCAACCTCTCTCTCTCTCTCTCTCTCTCTCTCTCTCTCTCTCTCTCTCTCTCTCCCTGTGGAGAAGAGAGGGAAAGGAGCGAACTTGGCGTCCGCTGAAAGGTCTCTCAATTAGTCGATGGAACTGTTTCCTTTACATCTTCTTCCTCTTCCTCCTCTTCCTCCTCTTCTTCTCCTCCCCCTTCCCTCTCTCTCTCTCTCTCTGTCGACACCACAGAAGAGAGGGAAAGGAAGATCGAAGTCTTGAGAGTGGAGAACGGAAGAAATGGAAGATTAGTAGACCGAACGGCACACCGCAGTGCCTTTTCCTTTGCATTAATTACCAAACGATTCCCAAGGTTTAGTACATATTGTATTCAAGTTCAAAACTTTGAGCATTTTATTTAGATCCATATATTTGTACTTTTTTTTGAAATATATATTTGTACTGTGAAATAATAGATAAAATTATTATTTTACTAACATAAAAAAAAACTATTATTTTTTCATGTTACCTCTTTATGGCTCAATTCACCGAGGAATTTTTGTGTGCACAATGTGTGCCATGTCATCTGTCTGCACACAAATAAAATTAAGCCACGTGGCACGACGGGCTGTTACGTAGCACTGATTTTTTACTACGTAGCACTAATTTTTTGCTACGTAAGACTACATAATATTGATGCCTTGTTATTTGGAGCTACATAGCACTAATTTTTTACTACGTAGTACTGACTTTTCCTACGTAGCATTAATTTTTTGCTACATAAGACTACATAATATTAACGTCTTGTTTTCTACATAATATTATGTAGCTCTATGTAGTAAGAAGTCAGTACTACGTAGCTTCAGATAATAAGACGTCAATATTTGTAATCCTACGTAGCAAAAAATCAGTGCTACGTAGCAAAAGTCAGTACTACGTAGTAAGAAATTAGTGCTACGTAATTTCAAATAATAAGATATCAATATTATATAGTTTTACGTAGCAAAAAATCAGTGCTACGTAGCCAAAAATCAATGCTATGTAGCTAAAAATCAGTGCTACGTAACAGTCCGTCGTGCCACGTGACTTAATTTTATTTGTGTGCGAACGGATGACATGACACACGTTGTGCACATAAAATTTCTCCAATTCACCATCTTCTTGGCATCCATTAAACGAGATCTGAGAGCTCTCAATAAATAAAACTATTATGTTATATTCATGTAATGAAAGTAGAGATTGACGAACGATTACAATGTAATAAAGACATTATTAATAAAAAAATAATTTTGTTATAAATTTAACTCTTCTAAACTTTATTTTATAATATTATAGTTTAAAATAACATAAAAAATAAGAGTAGTTACAATATATGTAATAATAAAAAATAACAAAACATATTGAATTAATAGAATAACTATTGAAACTTAAGATCTCCTTATAAAAAATTGTAATCTCACTCTTAATATTTAACTTATTTTATGTGTATTATGAATTATTTTATATGAGTCTTAAAATTAATTATATTATTTTGCACAAATTTTTATATACATTTTTTGTTAAATAAAATAAAGCTCTAGCAATTATATTTTTTATTATTTTCATATTTACTTTATTGTCTTCTCCTTTAACCTATATTTCTTACATTATTATAGCCCCCTTTACAAGATAAAAAGAAAGAAAGAAACAAAAATGAAGAGAAAATTCAAAAAAAAAATTATATAAGAAGATTAATATTGTATATATTTAGTATGTATATAATATGAGAAATGTAAAGTATATGTAAGATAAAATTAAGTGAAATAAATGTATAAAATAGAAAATAAATTAAAAAAAATCTAAAATTTATTAGATGAGAAATAAATCAAGTATAAATTTCTAATTGTGTATTAACTGGTCATAATATTTTTGCTAAAAAAGAAATAGAGAAAGAACTTTAGAGGAGAAAAATATGTAGGTCAATTAATAAACTCAAGTTATTAAAATGTGGATGAATATTTTTTTAAATGAATCACGGAATTGTGTGAAACTGTTCACAAAGTTGACCTATATTAAATTCAGTCAAAATGTAGAGATCTTATTGTAACTTATCCCTTTTCTCTTTTTTCATTTTTATTCGCACGAAAGCGTATAGAATGACGAAAAAACCCTTGAGAATGAGATTTATGAAAAACTATTGCAGTCAGACAGCCTAACACGTAAATTTTGTGAAAGCCATTCCGTATGCGACGTCTGCGTGTGGATCCCACCATCACAGCTCGGCATACGTAGCAATTTTATTCACATATATATCATAATACATTTCATACATAGCAATTGGTATCACATATGTATCATAAAATATATCATACGTAGTATTTTTACTCACATATGTATTATAATATAACTCATATGTAGCTATTTTTATCACATATGTATCATAAAATATCTCATATGTAGTAATTTTGATGGATTATTATGATACATAAATGATAAAATTAATTATGTATGATATATTTTATAATACATATGTGATAAAAATAGCTACGTATGAGATGTATTATGATATATATGTGATAAAAATTACTACTTATGAGATATATTATGATACATATGTAAATAAAATTGTTACGTATGCCGAGCCGTGATGGTGGGACTGGCACTCAGGCGTCGCACGCCGAATGATTTCCGTAAAATCTACATATTAGGCTGTCTGACTGTAATAAGTTCTCGAGATCTATCCTCTGGTTCGCCTTTTGCTGGCTAGTTTGTTTATTATAAAAATGTTTAATTAATTAAATCACCGGTCATTGCAGATATCCATCGATAGGTAGATACTTGACTGTGTCTTTTCTTTCACCAACCACAACTATGTTGGCGTCTTCATTATTTGTAGCAGTGTCATCGTTAATATTATTCTCTAGCCACTGTAATTTTTTTCTTTCACAGTTCATTGCAGATGGTGGCCTCCAGCAGAGGACAATTTCTATTTTTTTTCTCTCGAGTAGGTATTTATTATTTATATTTTACATATATAATTATGATCATGATGATAGAGTATTTAAAAATTACATAATGTTATGTATAAAAAAAATTTTAAGTAGTCAGTATGTAAATATATTTTTCATGTAATTATTCAAAAAAAAATTTTAAGCCAAGTTCCACTAAAAATATTTTGTATATTGTGATTTTTTAAATTTAATAATTTCATTCCATATTTTATTTTATTTTTTTGATAATATCATTCCATGATTATAGATAAGCTGTTATCGTTTGCCTTTTTAAATTTTTCTTTAAAAATAATAATATATATGTTATTAAATTTAATTATTTTTAATATTATATATTGACCATAAAATTATATAAAATTATATAATTTATATCATAAAATTACAATATATATAAAATAAAAATTATAATTTTTATATAATTTTAATAACTAAAATAAATATTAAAATTTTAAATATGAAATATATAAATTAATTAAATTTTTCGTCAAACATCTAATTGCCCTTCTTTTATTTCGAAGATGTTGGCAAATAAATATAAATCTAGAACTAGTGGAATCATTCGGTGCCATAGCTAATGTTCAAAATCTTGTAGATCAAAATGGTTTTTATAAAAATTGCCCAGGATATATCCCCCACGACTCATATTTTCGTTCAAGTTATTAGCAAAAAAGCGCGTAGTCTAATAAGGGTTTGTCAAATTCATCTAGGATGTCTCGTTTTTTTCATCTCATATTTATCTTTTCAAAATATCGAGTTAATCTCTTCTTATACTTAAAAGTCTTCGGTGACCAACCCTTTGGAGGGATTCCAAAGGCCATCGTAAGTTGTCCTGTCGTTCTCTCAATGAAAAAATCTCGAGATCACTCTAAAGCTCTCTAACAGTTCTTGAGGTCTGCTTAAAGTTAAAATATTCGACTTGTTGCCCATTCAATATACTAATTACATATTTTAATGTTAGAATCGAGCTTAAATTTCAATTGTAAATATTTATCTCTATTGTAACTTAAATCGTGGCTTTTGTTCTTATACCTAAGTCTTCACATATCATATATTGTATATCATTTTTCTTGCATGTTTTGCATTATTTGTTATCAATAATCTTGATGTTTGAGCATATTAAAGACCCCAATCTACAACATTTCTTCATCAACATTTTATGGTTTTATGGTGATTCAGTTTTTATCGTTGATTGTTGATATTAAAATTACAAAGTTGGTGTTAACATCACATCTCAGATTTATAGATCTGTTATATCTGAATTAGCGCCAGCACATCTGGAACATACATGTGGGTGACAATATGACAAAGGCGCAAGGAAAGCTCAGTTGCACATGCGTGCACAGTCAAGTACAAAGTAAAGGCCTCTATATATGCTGTTTTAAAGAGTCTAACCACCGACGATGATGTCTGGTTTTCTGTAACATCAGCCACGAAATTGGACATGATATTTGGTCACAGCTTTGCTATAATATCGAGCATGATATTTGATTCACACCTGTCAGTACTATCGGCCACGACATTTTGTCATCCACAGCTTCCTGCCAGTACCATCAACCACGATGTTCAAACATCTACAACCGTTGTTGTCTCTGACTGATAGAGATTGTCATATCAGCATGACTTCTACTAAGTTGCAGGTTTTCGGTTACTAGTAGCCAGTCATCTGGTTTCTGACAGTCACACAAATCGAGAACCGGCATGCCTTCACCATTATCAATGGTTTTCTTAGAGCCAGTAAGCATGGGAGCCGACAGTATGGAGTCGTCGGTTATAATATTCCAGCTCAAAAATTCACTAAACTCCTCTTTAGCTCATTTATAAATACTTTTGGATAGAGCTCTAGAGAGGAGACTAACACACTAAGCTTGTATTCTTTCTCTTTTTTCTTGTATTGGTCCTCTGACCAAATACTTTTGAGTACTAGTGAAACTATTTTTTTCTAACCCTCCAGTGGACGTAGAGAAAACTATCTTTGAACTACTTTTACATTCTTGCATATTTTTCTGTATAATCCTTGGTCCTCTTCTCTGAGTTAGCATTATGAGCTAGAAATATTGTGAACCGCTAATTTTCAGGGCTTCGTCTCTCTCCGTCAACACAGTATCAAACTCCAGTATCACCAGAATCCATATCGAATATCTCATGAGAAAGGGCTGCTCCATGCATTATATGCTTCTGTGTAGCTTACAAAAGGGATGGTTGTACTCCTTTTAAAGCCCTGTTTGGTGTGAGAATTAAAATCAGGACAAAAATAATACTAATTCAAAAAATAATAATAATAATAAATAAATAAATTTTTAAAATTATTCTATATAAATTCTAATATAAAAAATATAGTACTATAAATATCTCGTGAATTATCCATGCTATATACATCTTTATTTTATAATACTTTAGTATTATTCTATAGTGAAATTCACTTTCACTCTATCTTAATTAGTCATTGAGGTTTTTCTTTTAACACTCGAACTCAACTTGAACTTGAATTATTTCGAGTTCGAGTCAACTCGACTTGAAATGATTGACTCGAACTCGAAATGAATCGAGTTTGGATTGAGTCGAAATATATTTTGAATTGTCTTGAAATAATTTTTTTAAACTTATATTAACAATAAATTTTATCTTTAATATTATATTTTTGTATTTAATTAAAAGAAATGAAAAAAATAAGAGTGCTCACTGTAAGAATTGTACTTGGATTGCTCCATATATAAAAAATAAAACTAAAACACGGCACCATACCAATATTCATGTTTTATAATAGCTCTGATTATATATAATATATATTTCGAGTCAACGCGAAAAACATTTCAAGCGAGTGAAGTTTGACTTGAACTCGACTCAAAAAATAATTCGAGTCTTCTACATGACTCAAAATTTGACTCGAAAAGATTCGAATCGAGTTTGATTCAAGTTAAAATTCGAGAGAGTTTCGAGTTTCAAATAATTTTAACAGCCCTAAACACCACGAAGCATTATTAAATGTACTTTGAACCCAGAATTTGAATGCCATGTTCAGGTTAACTTCACTAATGGAATCATTAATCAAATATTACCTCCCTAATATTCAGTGACCAAATAATGTGTTGGGTCGCATGTTGGGTCGCAAAGTCTCGACTCTATTACTAATCAATTGGGTTCAAGTTCATCGACCCAAGTCGGATTCAAATGCGAATTTAAACCCGTCTGGTTCGAGTTGAACCCAAATCCGACCCAACCAAAACCCGACCTATTTATTAAATACATGACTCGAATCTGATTCGATTAATATGTGGGTTAGGTTAGCTGGTCGACTCGACCCGTTTATAGAATATTTTTTGATAAATGCCCAACTTGAACTCAATCTAACCCGATTATGCTCAACTCAAACCCGATTTTTTTAATAGACGGGTTAAAATTCACGACTCATACCTGAAATTTTTGAGTCAAATTTGAGTCGAGTTCACGAGTTGCCGGTCGCATCATATATTGCCACCCTATCCTAGGAGACAGATGGCAGTGACCGGCACGGCAATTAAATAATTGAATTAATTAGGTGGCAACCACCCCTCTATCAAATATTTTAATTTCAAAAAACAAAACAGCGAAAGACATGTCACAACTTAATTAAAGCACAGGGCATAATGTAAATATTTGGTAGAATAAAAAAGAAAAAAAAAGAAAAAAAAAAGAAATTTTAGCCATCCTTGCAAGGAAATAAAATTAGTTTATTAAATAAAATATATTGTAAAATATGAAATAAAATTAACTATATCTTAAAAATGAATAAATTACATTCAGATTTTTAAGATCAAAAAATTAAAATAGTATCACAAATTAATCTCATTTTTTAAAAAATTCTCATTTTAAATTCCTTAATTTTAATTAAATTATAATTATTAATTATTATTATTATTATATCATAAAATTAAATTTAATTGTTAATATAAATATAATTTTAAAATATTCATATTTATATTTTATTGTTATAAATTTTTGAAAGGGAGATGATAAAAAATAAGAAAAATTGTATTTTAAATTTTTATTAAATTTTTATAGAATAATAAAAATAAAAGTGTAATAATTTTTTAAAATGTATAAATAATTTAAATATTTAATATTTTTTAATAAAAAAAAATCAATGAGAAAAATATGATATTAAAAGAGAGACTAAAACTCAAGGTTATTAACAATCAGGTCTCAAGTTGATCTGACTGCAAGTTTCAAGTTCGATTCGAACTAAAGCCAATCAAATTTTAAATTAATTTTTAATCTTTTAATTAAATATTATATATAAATATATTTATTCATTTAATTAACTTAAATTATAATCAATCATTTGATCTATTATTTAAAAATAAAAACAAAAAATTACAATAAGCATAAAAATAACAATTATGAAAAAAATTCTAACAAAGACTTTCATTAAACTACCGCAAAAACTAATATACTAAATTCAATTAATTATATAAATATATAAAAATAATATATTTAATTTTTTTTAATCAATCTGATTTCGAGCTACTCGATCCAACCATATGTCGGCTCAAAAAAAGAGCTAGTTAATCAGCACGTTTGGATTGAATCAAACTTAATTCGATCCAAAATCCGATTTAACTTTCATACGATCTTCAATTTTCGAGCAAAATTAACAATCTTACCAACTTATAGCGCTTTTACAATCTCAAGAATCAAAATCGACATTTTTCAAAAAAAATTGAGACGAGATTGCAACGCACTCTAAACCTTAGGGGCCTGGATGCAATTCACCCTTAGAAAATTAAACAACTACTAAGTTAGAAACAGAGGATCAAAACCAATGGTTTGTCACCAATTAATACAGCAAGAGAAATTCATACATTAGGATGCTAAGATGAAAATATAGCAACAATATCAGATGCCCTCAGAACAATGTAATCTGATCCATCTGCACCCTTAAACTCGCTCCCAGCGTATTTGGAATAGAGAACAGTGCTGCCAGGGCTTACTGACAGTGGCTTTCTCTTGCCTTCTTCATCCACAGGGCCTGGCCCAACAGCTTTCACCTGAAAAAAAGAAAAGAAAATTTAAAAAAAATGAGAATTTTGTTTAATGACATTCAGATCTCAAACTTTAAATTCGAGTCGATACAAATATGATTACAACTGATGGTGTGCTTGGACTGGATTGGGTTCATGAACACGGTTCGCGAATGAACAGATCATGTTCGGGTTGGATACGATTCATAGTCCGAGATCTTTCGTAGAATCAAGAAATCAGTAAAAAGAAAATCCCAGAAGTAGCTTTGCAGTGGGCCTGGAAAAGCCAGGCAGAACAACGATGGCACATTGTTGGGTTCAAAATTACAGCTGAATGCGTCTTGTGGAATGCGATGATGAGTGCAAACCTCGAAGAAATGGAGGCCATGACTAAAAGTTCTCCTCAGAAGAGAATAATGGGAAAAGTGGTGAGTTGGTTCTTCTACACAAGCTACAAAGGATTCTTGGAAATACCCATTGCCTCTTTGCAGCCGGCCAACCTTCGTACCGATATAAGTCAATGCTAAAGCCATACGTCAAAAATAATACTCTTGATTGACGACAATTGGCAGAGATTGTTTCATTTGATTAAGTACTTCTTGAGGGTCTAACGTCAACATCTTCCTTAAAAATATTCGACTCCTTAACACTAAAGGCGAACTGAAGTGAAATACGGACATGGGGTGGGGAATATTAGTTGAAGCAGCAGCACATGTCCTTCCCATTCTGAGCCAAGCATAAGAATCAACTGATCACTGCTAGCTCATGTGAAGATTTTCCAAATAATACTTCCATTCACTTTATGACATTTATCTATAATTCATAATACTTTGGATTGTCTCAATTATATGAAAATCCAATATGCTTATGGCAAACCAAGGCCAAGTACTTTATGGGTCCATCTAATGTGGAAATTTGAGAAGAAGGGAACAACACAAGTTTAAAGAATAAGGACATTTGACATCAGGCAGTTGTACATAGGGGCAGTAAAAATAAGTTGAAACTCGAAGCTCGTTTGAGTGTCATTTTAAGACAAGTACAAGTCAGGGTTGACTCGCTTGATATACACTCAAATTAGCCCAAAATAAATTATTTAATAAATCTATACTTATATATGTATATATATTTTATTTTTTGCATTATATATACATTAAAAGAAACTATGCAAACATAATCCATTTCAAGCTAGCTCAAGCTCCAATAAAAACATTTTGAATTCGAGCTGATTTGAGCTTCTCCAAACTAAAAAATTTCAAGTTTGAGTTAGCATGAACTCGCTCGAACTCGACTTGTTTACATACCATGCATAGTTGCATATGAGTCCCAGGGGTGTCACAAGAGCTTGAAGCTCAACACTTGCTCACCTGAATTTTCTCGAGTTAAATTTCGAGTCAAGTGGAGCTCGATGTTCATTTTGAGACAACTTTTAGCCAAGATTGGAAATTATGAAATTATATAAATATACTCAAAACAAGCTAATTTCAAATCCATTTCAAATCGACAAGAGCAAAAACGATTTCAAGTCAAGGTGGCTAAAATAGAAAATGTTTCCAAGTTTGAGATGAGTTTGAGCCAAGCTAGACTTGCAAATTTCATGCTTTAGCTTAAACCAACTGGCTCAAACTCAACTCAATACCCAACCAACTATAATGAGTCCCTTTTGTTGTCATCTCTCCAAACCAGAATCCAAATCCTCAACCAGTGCCATCATGACAATCTCCCAGTCCCTAATGAATCTGTCATAACTCCAATTCTTGACGACAGGCAAAATCTCCACCGAATCTATTATCATAACTCAAAACTCTTGACAACTAGCTATTCACCTACGAACATGTCGCCACAACTCAAATTTTTATGACAAGCAAATTGCCTTTGAACATGTCATCACAATTAAATGTTTCAGTGACTAGCTTCTTCACCACTATGCATCATTAATGGCTTCAATTCTTAATAACAAGCTCTCACATGCCTTTGAATATGTAGTCACAAGTCAAATCCTAGAAATAGTTAGCCTTCATGCCTTTGGTATATTGTTTCGCTCTTCTCCTCACGGAGTATAAGTTTAAAAGATAACTTTCCCTAAGGTCATCATCAGACTTGTGATGCCTATCCCTTAAAAGTAGACTGCCATACCCTTTAAATATGTCATCTCTCAAACTCAAAGAATTAGGTTAGAAGATGCAATCATAAGCGAGCAAACCCAAATTCCAACCCGGACAAAGTCCATATAGGAATTCTGCGTTGACCAGGTTGGTTGGGAAGTAACGTACCTAGGATTTATTCTCTGTGCCCCCCGTCGATTCATTAGAGTGTCCCTAGAAGAAGAAACTCATGACTCCTAACGAATCACTCTGTGGCCTCCTAAATAACTGATTTAAATGAATAAGATTTGCCGGTTGATCCCTGGATGATACAACAACGGAATTTTGAAGGGGTTCTACCTCCACCCCCATACCATCCTTCTTGAACCATCTCTCCTGGTTAAGTTGATTCTCTCCCTTAATCAAAGTATCATTTTTCGATAAAGAAATGAGTAATAAACTATCTAAAGTCCTGAAGATGATCCCTTTAAGGCGAAAATTTATTTTCAAATATGTCTTAAGGGAAAACTTCTTTGATTAAATCAGATACATCCAATACACTCAGGGAATCATCTCTAAAGCACACATATGAGAAGGATTTCGGGAAGATTTGCCTTCCGTTAGAATAAAAAGATGTTCAGTCATAACTTTCATAATCAAAGCAAAAAAATATGGACTTAAAGCTGAGCCTTGGTGTAATCCAACTGTAATAGGAAAATCCTTAATCAAACCTCCTTGTGTCCGGAAAAAAAAAATATAATAATAATATTTTAAATTTATTATAAATTTTAATAATTTTATTTTATATCCAACACAAATTCCAACCTTAAAAATCAACTTTTTTTCACATCCAACACAAATTCCAACCTTGAAATCAACTTTATTTCACATCCTACACAGCTCCCAATTTTAAAATAAATTTCTTTCCCATCAACTCTATAAAATAAAATATTTTCTCTTTTCTTACCCAAATTTATCCTCCAACCAAACAAGCCCTATGAGTTTGCATTTGGCATAAGCATGGATGTTACCAAAAGGATTCCTTTAAAACTGGAGCAAAACCACGACATCCACAAGGTTACCCCTGGTGTGAGGTTTTATCCCTTGGATCCAATAAGGTCCACCCAGATCATCCTTACAAAGCCTGTAGACTAGAAGTGTCATAAATCAAATCCCATAAATGCTAAAGGGGGTTTCATACCTTGGATTAGAAGTGTCATGCCCGTAGATTACTTTCCAAGGTTGTTCTTGTAACCGCTTCTTAACTAACTGTATTGCCACGTCAGCTTACAGTTGTCATCCAGACACTTCCCAACTGTTGTGCCAACTATCATGCTAATTGACCTGCTAATGGTATAAGCTGACTCAACATTGCAATTGCCCTACCAGCTAGATGAAGGAAGTCGTTCACTTACAACTGACCAATAGTTGTTTCAATAACTACTTTGGTAAGCCATAATCACAACTAGCGCCATCATATTGGCCGAGAGCTGATAAGTTTAATGGCTGTTACAAGAGATATTAGAAGTACAATTGTACAAGTCACCTTAAACAGCTATCCTTACCTATAAATACCTTCTTACTTTGGTTGAGATCTAACCCTTCTATCTTCTTGATATACTCTGTAATATCTTGTATTGATAGTCACCAATTATACTTAGTGCAATTCATTTTCTTTTTCATCTCTCCGCTTTAGTTACTACTTGTATACATATTATTCCTAATCTCACTACGCTTCTACCTTATGGCTAGGCTTGCAATTCAACGATCACAAATCCGGGGCTACTTTCTCCATCAACACAAAAATCTAGAGTTACCCATTTTCCAATGATGCGCAGCCATATCCCCTTCAATTGAGACGGAAACAAGCACTCTCTTTTTAAATTTTTTTAATTTCAAGTACAAAATGAAAGGCATAATATTTATATGTTTACTGAGTGTTGGATCTAATTAACGAGAATTAGATTTTCAATACGTGGATTAGTTAGTACAGTGTCTTATGTAAGAAAACAAATCCCCCAAAAAAATGAGCAATAAACAGCAGAAATAAGACAGGAAAATGGAAGCATATGCTTAACAGCTATTGTCAATCTCAAAACAACAAGACAGAAAAAATCCATCTCACTATTCCAGTTGAAGGCTTTTCCTTTGCTGCTGCTGTCAACAACAAGCCACCAGCGGTTTTAGTCTCAGCCTCAGCCACCTATTATCCATGGAAACAACAGGAAATTTTAACATGCAAAAGCTACCAAATAGAGTTCCAAAAGCACACTGTCTTTCAAGACTTACATGCAAATTCCAAATTAATACAAATGGAACTAATCTGTCTCATTAGTTAAATAAGAAAGTAAGGGCGTCAATTCAAGTCACAGGTCAGGTTCAGGTCAGGTTCAGGTCAGGTTCATGTTCAATCAGAAATATTTGATCCAAACAAACAAAGGGGGAATTTGATTCAATCATATCTTAATCCTATGTCATGTTATTTAGAGAAAGTGACTGTTTGGTTTGATAATATGTGTAAATAATTTTCTAAAATATTATAAAATTGTTACTCAAAAGATGACATCTAGATAATGGATAATATGATATAACATCGAGATAAAATTGAACCAAATGCCCCCTAAGTCAATTCAAACTCAACTCACAACTAACAGGTCAGGTTCATCAATTAATACCACAAAAAGGATATGAGAGGTCTAGTTACTTTATCTTTTCAAGAGTACAGTGAACATGAGGGAAATAGTAAAAAGCAAATGCAACATGTTGGTAAGATCCTATTTGATTATGAGTTGCACTGAAACTCATCATAAGTTATGAGATTAGGGTAACCTCCATCTCCTAATACAAATATATATATATATATATATGTTATATGTATAAATATATATATATGTATATACAGGTCTAAATCTATGAATATATGTGTTTATAAGAACAAAGCTTAAAAAACTTAAGAGGCTGCTTTTCTTTGGCTTTTCTTGAGAAGTGCATATAATATGAAATAAATTTAATGTTACATTTTCAACACAACTTTATATTTTTTTTGGCTTGTTTTACTTTTTTTTTATATTGTGCATAACGTGAAATAAAGTTAATTGATGTATTAAAATTTTTTAAAAAGATAAAATATAATATAATTTTTATATTATTTTTAAATTAAAAAAAATCCTTTTTGGCCATGGCTATAAAGTCATGGCCCTTTTAGCATGATAACAAACTAAACCTATTTGTATATATAAGTTAAAATGTATGTATATGTGTGCGTGTCTGTGTCTCTATACACACACACACATATACATATATGTATGTATATATGTATATATATACAAACATAAATATGTGTGTGTACATTCGTATATTTATATCCTCGGGTAGATGATGATTTTCGTGTCGACCTAACACAACCTCAAAATTTCACTTCCATGATTTTAAACCAGAAAAAGAAGCTAAATAGGTACATGAAAATTTCAGGTTAAGTTGTCAAGCTGGGTACAACATTGACTACAAATTGGCAGCTCATACCACAATAAACTGCTAGGCCAAAAAAGTTCTGCACAAAACTATAATTGAGACCAAAAAGAAAAAATAGAACAATAAGTCCTACACAACTGGCATACTTAATGCGTAGATGTTTCAGCTCATAAGCTATGAGTTCATATGGTATAACACAGATCTGACATGTTTCACAAGCAAAATAACACAACTTTAGCATGTAGAACAAGATATATGACAAGCTCCAATGGCAGTTTCAAACAAAAAAAAGAACAAAATGATAAAAAATAAGAGTTATGGAGACATAGCACACTCATTGGTGTTGGGAAATATACGTGTATTGGTTCAAAGTTCAAACTAGCATAATTTGTGCATGCTAAGGCATACAATAGAAATAAGCAAACAAGTAAACTTAAGGACTTTGCCTGGTTACTCCTGACGTTAGAATTTTTTTTTTTTTTGAAAGTGAAATTTTAATTATTTGTGAATGTTAACTAATTTGTCTATCTTACATAGGTAAGAAACCCTCAATCTTCTCAACCACATTGTGGTTTATGCATGCCAGAATAATGAATATTATAAATAGCAAAAATTAGACATATTTGTCACCTCCATTAATCTAAGCTAACTCAACTTATTACCCTGTGTTGACATAGGGATAAAAACCTTCATCACAGCCATACACATGTTGTGCCAAATTAGCAATCTTTTTTTTTTTTTGATAATAGCCAAATTAGCAATCTGATATGGGAAAAACGGACCTAACTACAAAAAGATCAAAATTAGGGGCCTATGGCAGCGAATTCTCCACCAATCTCCCACAATGGCACAAGAGTACGGGCAAAGATTGTGGTAATGTGGTGGTTGCTCAATAGCAACCTTTGCCTATAAAGATGACCACTCTCTTCTTGGAAAAAGGGAGAGATAAGCTTTTCCCTATAGCTAGATTGCTAGCAACAAGCCCCTTTCATTTGATAGGAACCCTCAAAAATATCTCAAGCAACCTCGCCGGAGCCAAAGCAGCTACTCCACGGTTGATTGTCAACATCCACAATTGATTCCGATGAGATATGATTCAAATCTCTTATTTTCTCTCTTCTAACTGGTTCACCCGTCGAATATTTTAGCAGTCGTAGGAACACCTCCCCTCTCCGACATTGACGACCATTTTCCGACCAACTTCCAGTGATCTCCAATATCAGAAAACCTCCCCACTCGACATGCTTCCATCACACGCAAAGAGAGAACAAAAACTGTAAAGGGAAATTATAAGCCGAGTCCCATCATTCTAAAAGGCTCTTTTAAGTGCCTTTGCTTATTTCTCTATTTAATTCTTGATCCATAATCATTGTATTTTCTTATGCAACCCCATAGGGGGCACAATATTTTGCAGTGAAATACTTTCTTGCTTGGCCCAACCAGAGGATGTATAAGAACATCTCCGAACCACATAAAAATTGGTGTCTCTATGATATTTTTACATTACCTTTTAATTATCTATTGTTCAGATAATCGCTCAATATTTGCTACCACAAACTTACAAATTTTGTCGTCAATACCTTAATTTTATACATTCTATTCATTTGTCATTTAAAAGTTGCACACAAATGCAAACATCTTTATTTATACATTAAACATCCAAAAAAAATCATTCCTTTTTGAAAAGTGGGGAAAAAAATCATTACTGCTCATGAAGATTTGGGTGATAGCTTAACAGAGTATCAATCAATTGAAATTATTTACAACATCCAATATGTGTAGTTCATAAATTTTCAACGTACAAAATGGTATTGTGAAAGTAAATATGAAGATTTTAGCAAATAATGCATAAATAAGACATCATTTAGCATGAAATATGATATTGTCCCTAAGTGAAATCCTAAGTTCCCATGTAATCAAATCCTTAGTTTTACACAACTGCAAATTTTGATTCCAATATAAAAGCTCAGGATTTGAATAAGTACCAACCTTGATCAGAACCCGGTCATTAACCGGCTTAAGATCCTTGACATCATCAGTATCAAGAACACCCACAATATCATCTTCCTTCAACAGCAGATGCTTAGAACCATTAAATTCCAACTCTGTCCCAGCATACCTGGAGTACACAACCTGGCTTCCAGCCTAAATTTAACCAATGTTGGTGAATATGTGAAGTTGCAATTAAAAGAATGACTAATAAATTAAAACATGACAGAAAATTTATTAAAAACTTAAAGAAGAACTAATTTCAACAATAAATGTCCTATAAAAATAGCTTTAATCGTGTTCTTTCTCAGAAGAAATTCATATTAAAGACAATAATAGAACTTAACAAGTAGCAATGCATTTTCATTGTGCGAAAAAACTACAAAAATGGACAAAATGTCAACTATGAGTAAATTTATACCTCAATTCCAATCTCTACTTTGTTCTGACCGACAGTTCTACCCTCCCCAATAACAATAACTTCACCGCATTGAGGTTTCGATTGAGCAGTCATAGGGAGCAGTACACCTCCTGTAGTCGTCTCTTCCGAAGATTTGATCTTCACAAGTACTCTATCAGCCAAGGGCTTGAAAGACGTGTACTGAATTATAAAATGATCATGAGAAGATGGACAAGTAAACAGAACAAATGGACATAAATGTGCTATATATGCATTCTCCAATCCAACTGAGAGTAAAACTGATTAAAATTTTAGAATTTTGATGCTTTCAATAGCTATAAAGCCATAGGCTCATGGTCGGCTGAAAATAAGGCATCTGTGTTTATCACTCTTAATTACTACAGCGCCCACATTGAACCAATATATTGCTTGGCATAAATCAACTAAAACTATGTGCAAATTAGCAATACCTTACCTGATGCTCTAAACATATTGATATGCTAAGTAGACCCCTTAAGTATTTGGTAGGATGGCACCAATACACCTCAAGACATCATGATTCACTAGGAAAATGATAAACAAGATGTTGCCACATTTCCTAGAACACATCAAACTCCAATTACAAAGCTATTCCTTGCTTCTGTTACATCACGTAGAACTAAGAAAAATGAAGTGCTTCCACTGTTCCATCATTCGCTACCACAAAGTCTACATATACGTAAGCAACTATTGTTCTAGCTTAGAGAAATAAGGAATCAGAATAATATGGGCCAGTTTTGATTTTCAATCTATTCACTTGTTTGGATCACATATTATAAGTCATTGAGCTTATTACAAACCCTACATACAAGTACGCAACTATTGTTGCAGCTTAAAAAAGGATCAGAATAATAGGGGGGTTATTTTGATATTCAACGAGATCACATATAAGTCATCGAGCAAAAACATGCGACCAATCAACCTTCTTACCTAAACTATCTATTCTAGATTTAACATGTTACACTTGACCACAAGGTAGAACCATTGAGCCTAGAAAAATAAAAGTGTAACAAGGGAGAACCTAGATACATTGAAGGATTTACTGTAACATCCCGGTAAAAATTTCATTTAATTTTTTGATTAGTTCATTTTATTATGATGAAATTAATTTTATTCATATGAAATTAATTATTTAAAATTAAATATATAGAATATTAAATATTTATTATGTGATTTAAAATTTAAAATTACTAAAATTAAGATTTAATTTGATTAAATCGGAATATTTAAAATTCAAATCTAACAGATTTAATTATTCATTAATTCTCATAACCATTCCCTTAAATTTATGTTAGGAAAGATTATAGAAATACCCCCAGATTGTGATTTAGAGAAATAAATAGAGTTTCTCACCCTAATTAGCTATTCATCTACCCCCTTACCCTCATAACTGGCGGCTCGAGAACGGAGAAAAAGAGACGCACAGGGAGAAGAAGAAAAGCCTGGATCTCCTTCAAATCATCGATTCCTCTCCGATTCTTCGTGTTCACCATTGTCTTGCATCCTAGAGTCGGGTCTAGCAATCTGGAACAATCTTTTCTCTCTGAATATCAAGAAAACCTAAGATCATGGTGAATTCGAGGTAGGTTTTACCCTAACTCGACTTAGATAAATCTAAATCGGTACTAAATTGAATATTTTAATAGAGATAATATTTTGTCAAAAGATAATGAATTTTTTTTTTTTTTGTTCCATCCCGCAAAATATATATATAAACTGCATCTAGCTTAATGCTAATAGTTCACGAAAATTTATAATTATATTTTTCTATCAGCTTATCTTTGATGCCATGTTTTTTTGATTAATTTGTGTAACTAAAAACAGTAGCCGATTTAATAAATAGCTTTTTTCTGTTTTCTTATGTTATCGACTGGATGCAAAAGAAAAAAATCACATTTATCTTATTTAAATAAACATGAAAATTTAAGATTTTAATAGCATGTTCAACCTCAGTTTGAATCATGGTGAAGAACAAACACAACTAGCACTCGGTTCTGTCTACGATTGGACTGTCTGACTAACTAAACATTTGCACATCTAAATATGTGGCTAGTTAATTGATTCATACGATAGATTTATTCTCGATTGTGACCTATGAAGTGGACAAGTGTACAAACTTATTGTCATTTTTGATAACATAAATTAATGATTAGAGCAAGTATATAAACTTACTAATTAAATAGCTTATAATACAAAATTATAACACAACAATAGATTAAAAATAAGTGATTTCTATGGGATTACGCATCTGCTTTAGCTCGAGTATATGATATGATATTTGATGCGATAGCGTCCATTGTCATGAGCTACTGCCATTTTGGGCCAGATGGTGAAAACTCCCAAGACTGATTGGGGACCTCACATTTTAACCATTATGGTCATAGCCTACGAGGCCAGGGAATGATGATCATCAAATGTGTAAAAAGCAGCTGAGACGTAGTACGAGAAATCACAAGCCCAAAAGATAAAAATGATTAAAACACAATTAGATATTTTACGTGCATATACCAAATAATTGTTCTTTATTATGCTTATATCAATTGTGCTATGTTATGCATGTTTAACCTGTTCAATCACTCAATGATTATGTTATGCTTGTTATTACTTTATAATTATTACATTATTATTGTACAATGTTGTCATGCCTATACAATTATTACATTGAATCTTTTTATTTTAAAGTTTTGTTAGTGTAAGACTTACGAGTCTGTTCTAACGGACTCCTGTCAAAAATGTGGTGGTGCACAAGATTACGGGAATGAGGAGAAAGCTATTCAGGAGAAGAAATAGTTTATTTTATTTTTTGTTGAGATAGACCTTTGCTCATTACTTTAGAAAATTCTGGATTTTAATTATTTCTTTTTAGTTCTTTATTCTATCTTTAGTTTATTATCATGAGAACCTGTTATTTGAGTTGAAATTTATAAACTTTTGCGTTGCTTGACTTAATTGTTTGACTTCTTCCGCTGTTATTTCCTTTCTCCTCCCTATAATTATAACTATTTAGGTGTGACAAATAGGGTCGTCACATTTACAATCTAAACATAGGAGAAAAGAAAATTCCAACCAGATATTCACAATCCAAGCATATAAGATGGAATGAAAGAACAGAAAAAGTAAAAGAGCGCGTTTGAAACACAGTTGAAATAAGCTTGATTCAGATACCAAGGTGCTAAAACAAGTAAATGCATGCAAGCAACGATCGCAGAGAACAAATGAACCCAAATCCATTAAAAAAATCAAAATTTGACGCACAGACGTCGCTCCTATCTACCTCAGCATTCATACCTTCGGGGAGACAACGGTAGCAGCCCTGACAACAAGGCCGCGGAAGCTCCGCCAGCCGAGACCTACGCTGCAGGCTCCCATGGATGAAGAAACCCTAGTGCCCACCGGAAGGAGAAACCCCCTGAATGAAGTAAAGGCCCCTTTGCTCGATCCAGAAAGCGGCACCGTTGCCATGGATTGACAAATGGAGTTAACCAGGATCTAACGTATCGATAAATTGAAGTCAGAACAACAGCTGAATTCACTATACAACGACCGAAAGGAAGAGCAGGGATCGAAGCAACCTCAATCGCTGGAGAAGTGGAAAAACCCTAAACCCTAGCCGACACAGCGCACTTGCGACTTAGGAGAAAGCGAGCTAGTTAGGAAGAGGATCAAGGTTGCCATAGCCGCAGGATCCACCATCTTGTCTTTAGGATTCGTGCAGTGTAATGCTTAAACCTACGAGCTTCAAATGATCATGCATAACATCAAAACAAAATGATTATGCATAATTTCCTGTAATATAAAAAAGATTATGCATAATTTCCAATATTTACGGTCATAAAAATATAAAATTACATTCTAATTAAAATAAAATTTAAAATTATACTACAAATTACAGAAAGAAAGGCCCGAGAATCTGAGCAATATGCTAATTTGGGTTATTTATCCTAAAATTTTAGATAATATCCAGTAAATACTTAATTTTTAAACATCGAGGCCCCTAAAATTTAACATTTAAAGAGGATCCGTTTGTTTGGTCGTTAAAAATTAACCTGATTTAATTTTAATCAGGCATATCACATCATACATAAAATTTAGAGATAATTATCTACATGCCACACTATTTCGCTTTATTTATATGTTACTCATCCATTCTTAGTTAATTACGCTATGCAAATTCAAAATATTATAAAATCTTACATACACACACTTTCACTTGTTTTTATTATAATGAGCAATTAGAATTTTCTAATAACCTAACTATAATTAGGTTACAAAAAATCTGAACTGTTCTTCATATTATTTTAAGAATATTTAAATATATTTTGAGTGAAAATTTTAAAACTTTGATGTTTAGATTGTGGTAAAGGAAGGAAACATCCGCGACGTGAATTGATTTTAGGACAGATCAGCGCTTTAGTGTAACATCAAGGAAGAAAAAAAATATGTACTATTAAGGGTAAAAATATAATTTTAATAATTTACTAACGAAATATATTTTTTTTCAAATAGATTTTGACTAAATTTTAACTTAAGCATGTGTATGTAAGATTTTATAATATTTTGAGTGTGCATAGCGTAATTAACTAAGAATGGATGGCTAACATATAAATAAAGTGAAATGGTATAATATGCAGATAATTATCCTTAAAATTTAATATTAAAAATTAATTTTATACACACATTACTAAAATAATAACTAACTTATATCGCATCTCTCGTATATCTCAACATAATAATTAACTTTATATCACATCACTCACATATCTCAATATAATGACTAACTTTATTTCACATTATTTATAATTTTCAATAAAAAAATATCTCTATTTAAATTTAATTTTAGTTTTATTAAATTTAATTCTACAAACAAACAGGCTCTGATTTTAATTATTGTCGTCTTACTTAATTTATATATATATATATTATAAAATAAATTTATTTTTTATTTTTTAAATAAAATTTATATTTAAATTAAATATACAATTATACAAAATAAAACTACTCCACGCTGCCCACGCTTGCAGTCCACTTGCGTACAAGGCTGGTGCTGGCGTGGTTCGCCAGCCCTCACGCACAAATTCAACATGCCGTGCTGGATCGCATGTGTGGGCAACCACGGCGAGTCTGGAAGCCGAAGAGATGAGGGTAATTTCTCACTATTTTTTTTTTTGATATAATTACCAATATATCATGTAATTTAATTTTATTTATATTTTATTCATTTATTCTTAATTAATTACGCTATGCACACTCAAAACATTATAAAATCTTATATACATATATTTGAATTAAAACTTAATCAAAATCTATTTAAAAAAAAAAATTCTGTTAGTAAATCATTAAAATTATATTTTTACCTTTAATGGTATATATTTTTCTCTTCCTCAATACCACACTAAAGCACTGATTTGTCCTAAAATCAATTTACATCGCGGATCTTCTTCCTTTGCCGCCACCTAAATATTAAAGTTTTAGAATTTTTCACTTAAAATAATATGATAAACGGCTCAGATTTTTGTAATCTAACTATAGTTAGGTTATTGAAAAATTATGATTACTCATTATAATAGAAATAAATTAAAATATGTATATGTAAAATTTTATAATATTTTGAGTGTGCATAGCGTAATTACCTAAGAATGAATAGGTAAGGCATAAATAAAACTAAATTATGTGGTATGTAGGTAATTATTTTTTTTTATTTTTAAATTTTTAGATTTGAAATATGATTAATAGCAATTAAATTTCTCTTTATATTTATTCGTAATTTGATTTCTTTAATTTTCAAATTAATTAAAACAATACTTTAATTTAAAATGACGCATAAATAGATTATTTAATATTAATAAAATAAATCCAATAAGATATGTTGCCTGTAATTGTTAGATTAATTTTAATATTATTTAATATTGTATATTGTGTCAAATTAAATATTAAATTTAATTAATTTAAAAATTGAATTCTCGATTAAATATAAGTTAAAATTAGAGGAATTTAATGGATATTAACTCCTTGAAATACTATTACTTATTTCATTCAAATTTGATTAACGTAAATTAACTCCAACAAAATTATTATTTTATGCAGGAGAATTGAAGAGAAATTCATCTAAGCGAAAAGATAATTAAGACCTATGTGAAATACATAAATTTGTTTAGAGACTCACAAACAATTTATCTCATTATAACTTACAAAAATGCAAAGTTGACAGTCACAACAATAACATAATTGGATGATTATTTTACTTTAGGGTTTGTACATACAGGATATAAAATTTACACAAAATTACATATTTCATCATCAATTCATAAATATTAATGAATTTTTGCATTTTAATTTATATATAATATTATAAAGTATATGAAATATGTGAAATATGTGAAATGCGTAAAATTTAAATGAATATGGTGTGATAGTGGTAATATTTATGAATTGATGGTAAAATATATAATTTTGTGTAAATTTCATGTTCTGTATGTAAAAACTCCTTTACTTTATTTGTCAAAGTCTGTTTGTAAAATTTAATATTTAATTGGACTAAAATTTAATTTTGATAAAATTATTTTTTAATAAAAATACTGAATAATATGAAATAAAATTAATTATTATATTAAAATATATTAGAAATACGGTATAAATTAGTTATTATTTTAATATATGTATAAGATGTGAAATAAATTAACTATATAATACGATATACCTGTTTAAAATTAAATCAGATTAATTTTAACCTGCCAAACAATCAGACTGAGTTATAATGTAAATGGTTAAGGTCCATTTGACTTTCGTTCTGAATCTGAATTCTATTTTTACTACTTGACTCGAAATTAAACATAATCCAATTCATTTTTTTGAGTCCGATCCACGTCAACCCGCTCCAATCCAACGAGGTGTGTAAAATACCCGAAGGAAATGAGAGCCGGATGTAGGCCTGTAAATAGGTCAAATTCCAATCGGATTAGTTTTGATCTAAATCTATATATATATATATATATATATATATATCTCAAAATCAGATCACACCTCGGATCAGATCAACCTTGATCCGAATCCAACTTGAATCACATCCACATTGGGTCGGATCTCGAATCAAGTTGGATTATTTTGCACAAGTACAATGAAATTTGGGATAATTACTTACATGCCACACTATTTAGTTTTATTTATGCTTTACTCATCCATTATTAGTTAATTACGTTATGCACACTCAAAATATTACAAAATCTTACATACACACACTTGAGTTAAAACTTAATCAAAATCTATTTAAAAAAATATATTCTGTTAGTAAATCATTAAAATTATATTTTTATCCTTAATGGTACTTATTTTTCTCTTCCTCAATGCCACATTAAAGCGCTGATTTGTCCTAAAATTAATTCACGTCGCGGATGTCTCCTTCCTTTGTCATCACCTAAACATTAAGGTTTTAGAATTTTCACTTAAAATATATTTAAATATCCTTAAAATAATATGATGAACGACTCAGATTTTTTGTAATCTAACTATAGTTAAGTTATTGAAAAATTATGATTAGTCATTATAATAGAAATAAGTTAAAATATGTGTATGTAAGATTTTATAATATTTTGAGTGTGCATAGCGTAATTAACTAAGAATGGATAGGTAACGCATAAATAAAACTAAATGATGTGACATGTAGGTAATTATCCCATGAAATTTTTATATATACTTTCAAAGTAATTGATTGATATATTAATATTATGGCAATTAGTGCGCTAGAAAAATGATGCGTTTTAGTAAGAATAGTATGGCGTTATAGTTACAATGATTTACTAATTTGAATATAATGAGATAAGAGAAATAGTTTAATTTCTATGAAAATATGATGTTTCACTTTTATTCTAGTAAAAATACTCGAGAAAGCAGACACTAATACAGATAAACCTCCCGCAAAAATTAAGTTATGTATGGTGACTTAGTTGAATCGAATATAAATCGAATCATGGATCGTAGTTGATCCATGATCCGACCCGGAAGAAAATAAACAAATCAGGGTAAATTTTGAATCAAACAAATAGTGCGTAAAATAGATCCAATTAACTATATTTTTTGGTCGAATCATGACTCAGATCGTATCAAAATTCAATTGCATTTACAAGCCTATCTGGATGAGAGTTGATGGCACTTTTTAAAAGTCAACTTTTTCGAGTTTTGAGAGGAAGGAGGAGCTCGAAATGCTTGATGCTTGTCAATCTATCAATAATTCATGCTATCTTTGACGAAAATGTGTTGGTTTTACGATGAGGAGGTTCAAACAGAGACGATATGTATCTTCTTACGTATGCTTGATCGTATTTAAAGTAATGCTGAATCCGAATGTTTGAAGATTAGATCCGAAACAAGCTGTTCTCGAACCGTAGTTCACCCTACGTGAGCCGTAAATACAATGGCAGCTCACAAGGTCAGATCCGATACTGTTCATGTATAAATTTTCTTCCAAATTCGTAGCCCAATCAAGTATGGACGACAACGATACGAATCAAACTTGAGTCGAGTTCAAGCAACATGGTTTCAATTTAAATTTGAATTTTTTAAATTCAATTGGGTTTAATTCAATTCAACTATAAGTTTATTGATTTTGAATGAATTTATAATTGAATTGAAGTATATATATTTAATATTATTTCTGATATAAATATTTATTTCATATACAATCAATATTATATATATATATATATATATATTAATATATTAATATAAATTACAAATATCTAAATATTTAAATATTAAGTCATTTATGAGTTGAATTAATTTTATTTTGATTAAGTTAACTTTAAATTATAAAACACTCGAGCTACATTTGAATCAATTAAGAAGCAAGCAGGATTCTGAAATTCTCTAATTTTTATCCCTCTTGTGTTCTCGCTGTGTTTCGTGATAATACATGTAGAACGTGAATTATATATTATTCTCGTGCCTTAAAAGAGTAGATATCAAGCTAAATTCGAGTGTGTCGGATTCATGTTGGATTTGAGGTGTTCAAAGAAAAAGGTTGAATTAATTTAGAATTTTAAGTAGTTCCAAGTTTAATTATAAACTTAAATTTCTTTCAGCCAAGTAAGGTGGATTACATATTCCTAAGCTATTATATTCAATATTAATATGTAAATATAGATTTTAAAATAAATATTTTTTTTTTAGCTTAAAAAATAATAAATGTTATTAAATAATATTATTTGCCATATTAAAATTTTTGGTTTAAATGTTTAATAAATAGGGTTGGATTAGGTCTCCAACTAAAACCTAACTCATTAAATGCATACTCAACCATAAATATGTATTTAATTCCCATGCCTGTTAATTTTGCCCACTCCATTTTTCCTCCAAATTTGCAATATCAGTTCATAATCAAAAAAAAAAAAATGCAATATCAGTTGGTCTAAATCTATTAATTATAAACGATAAACACTTAGAATATTCGTATAAAATTTAGACGTTATGAAACAAGATTACTGATCATTTTGAATTGGTATTCTCCTAGCGTAGTGAAGCATGAGCTTGTGTGAGTATCAGAAAATTTTAAGTTCGGATAGGGGTGAAAACGTACGATTCGAGTTTAAGTCGAGTTAAGCACAACTCAACCTGCCTGATTCGGTTCATCTCAATTCGATTCAAGTTTGAGCTTACATGTTTTTACTTCGAATTAGTTCGAGCCTTAATCATGTCAACTCAAGTCCTTTAAAAATTATTATTATTATTTTAAATGCATTATGAATTTGCTAGAATTTAAAATTATGTTAACTATTCCCACAAGATTACCTAATAGATATTCTAACAATAACTAAAATATACCTATGTTTGAACATCAGGTGATTATCAATTTTCATACCAAACTCTCCTTACATTAGAATTATATTACTACAATAATTTTTAAGTAGATTGAAAAAAATTATACTGACTGTGAGTTTTTTTTAAAAAAAAAAAACTGATGTTTTTTATGAATTCCCAAAATTAAGTCAAATAATCATTTAATATTAGAGCAATACTATCACTACGCTAACGCAAGTTGAGAAGATATATGAAAGACGAATAGATCTACTAATTATAACAAGCCTTTGACAAGTTCAACTTCAACCAATTGACACAGTTTTGATAGTTTTTTTGAGCCATTCAAATTTTATCGAGAAAACGTTCTGTCATTCACACGTACAACCATGCACATATCAACCAGAAGTTATTTCGTCTAATCACGATATCATTTTCAAGCAAGTACCCATCAAATCATTAAAAGCTGCAACATTCGATAGTTACAAGACTGGAAATAGTTCGAATTTGAATAAATCCACAATGAAAAGTCTCCACAACTATTTACTATTCAAGAAAAAAAGTTCATTGATATTACTTCAACAAATCCCATTCTTTCTATCAAAAAAAAAACCCATTCCACAAAGAGGATTTTGAATTCTAAAACCTCTATCGCGAAATTTAGGATTCGATAACTTACAAACTCTAGTGAAATCGTGCACTTTCCAATTAGAATTTTCACATTAAATGCCTTCTTCCTTGTTATAGCAAGAATCTTTATCTAATTATCTATAGTTATGCTTTGTTGAATGAATTTCTTGATAAGATGGACGGCTGAAATCGAGCATGAGAATGTGATTCTAAAGTGCATTATGTAAGATGAGAATGGAAGAAGAAAATTCTTATGAGAAAAAAGAAGAAAGAAGTATTTTGGGGAAAGATTCCACACTAGATTTTATCAAATCGATTAAAAGTAGAACACATCTTTATTGGCTAAATGAAGAAAAAGAGAGGAAGAGAGAGAGAGAGAGAGAGGACAAGCTTTCACGGGCCTAGAATTAGAAGAGAGGAGAGGGGCAATGAAAGAGTGCAGCTGTCTAGCACAAAGAGACTAATTATTGTGAAAGAGCTGAATAGTGCAGAATAGTCGAAGTCAAACAGTCAACCAGGCACTAAACCAGACGACCAGAGTTATCTATCTTAAGAGCTCAAGAGCAGAATCCCCCTTCATCATAAATACAATTACTTATCATGAAAATAGGGTAAATAATGATAAATGAATTAAGTAGGCTTCATTAATGCAAGTGAGACCATGTGGTATGCATGGCTATACAATTAGCCCATACTTGAAGTCAACTTATGCCTCTTAATCATAGCCACCCCTCTCTTAGCACATGATCTAGGATGAGACCCTCGATTATATTTTTTTATTAAAGGTTATAACTGCAAAAATAAAGTTAATTGTTATGCTGAAATATATGAGAGATGTAATATAAGTTGATTATTATTTTAATATATATTTATAAAAAGTGAAATAAAATTAATTTTTTATTTTAAATTATGTGTATAATGTAAAATATAATTAATTTTTAATATTAAATTTTATGTGTGATATGACATGCTTGATTAAAATTAATCAGATTAATTTCAACTTAGCTAAACTAACAAGACTTTTATGTCAAGGTTGGTCCAACTGCTTTAGACTTGATGGCTAATGGCTTCTCCACTTGTTGCGGTGGGGCCACAGAGGTGGTGAGAAGAAACTAGTCGTTACTATACTTTCAGCCCACAACAGTTGAAAAAGCGGTTAGTGATAAGTGAAGAGTTGTCACGAGTGTTACCGGGCTGTCGGGGGATCGTGTGACCACCAATTTGTAGGGAAAATGCAGTTATGCAAGGTAATCAGGCAACAATTTGCTTATAACAAATCAGTAGAGCAAATAATTAAGGGCAAATTTAAAGTTTTTTTTTTTCAAAAGTCCTGCACTTGTTAGGGCCTAAACTAGGAGACCATAATGTAATTTCACCATTACGTTTCAATCCAAAATGTTATACATCAAGCACCTCCACACCTTTCAAAATAACCATCGTAGTTTACCAATTTACCTAATTACCCTCTCGCATACTCGTTATTTACCACCTAATTCACCCGCGCTGAGCCGCCGCCGCCGCCGCCGGATACCGGTCGATGCAGTCGGCCCACGGGCCCGTCGCGGGCTTCTTGACCCGCCGCGTGGCCCGCCACACGGCGCTGTTGCACTTGAAGCCCGACCCGAACGCCAGCTGCCAGACCCGATCGCCCCGGCCCACCCGCCCCTTCGCCTCCAGATACGCCAGCTCGTACCATATGCTGCTGCTCGACGTGTTCCCGAAGCGGTGAAGCGTGCTCCTCGACGCCTCCATGTCCCCTTCCTTCAACCCCAGGTTCTTCTCCAGCTCGTCCAGCACCGCCTTGCTCGCCGCGTGCACGCAGAGATGCTCGAACGCCAGCCGGTAGTTCGGTATGTACGGCCCCGCGGGAGCGGCGCCGCCGTCTCCGGCTCCGGAGAAGAGCTGCCGGTAGACCAGCGTCGCGAAGAAGAGGAGCTGCTCGGAGAAGGGCAGGACCAGGGGACCCAGCGTCGTGATGTTCGTCTTCAGCGCATGCCCGCCGATCTATTAGAACATAAAAATATAAAATTTAGGGTAAATTTCAATTAGGTCCCTATTATTTGATCATATGTGAAAGTAGGTCTAACTTTTTGAAAATCGCTCAAATTGGTCCATTAGTTTTAGTTATGTGCAACTAGGTCCAAACTTTAGATTTTTCAGTAAAAAAAATGTATGAAATGATATTTTTATCCATAATATTTTCTCTCTCTCTCCTCTATCTCTTCCGATTTCACACTCTCTTGTTCGAATGGAGTCCTTCATAATTCAGATCAGTGGGGAATGAAGGAAGATCGATTCTATTTTGCCGGCGAGTGCGACATCGGAAGAGAGAGAGAGGAAAGAGAAAATCTTGAGAGTAAAAATATTATTTCATACATTTTTTACTATAAAATTTAAATTTTGAACCTAATTACACATTACCTAAAAATAATAAATTAATTTGAGTAATTTTTAAAAAGTTGGACCTATTTTCACATATGATCAAACAACAGAGACATACTTATAATTTATCCTAAAACTAAAAAAAAATTATTAATATATCTAACTAGCTAGCATATTCAAATATACTGGTGCCTTATAATTTTTTTCTATTATTTATTTATATATATATACCTTATTTTATATTCCAAATCGCATATTATGTTAATAACTCCTATTCAAATGGTTAAGCTAGAGATAGTTTAATTAATGTTACTACTAATAAAATTTATAACAAATATATATATATATATATATATATATATATATATATATTTGATATTTAAATAAAAGAAATGCCTTGTAGCCCATCATAATTGACCACAAAATTTGAATCCAAGTAAGATTATTCTTATGTTACATTTATGTCACACTATTATCACATAAAAATCTTAATTAAATTCAAAATTTAGGATCGGTACCGCTACGCATTGAATAAACATTAAAGCCATATAAATTAGTTTGGTTCTCGACCGAGTTACTGAAATAATAGAATTGAGAGTTGAATCGTTTCATTCATGTTTATAAACTTGATTAGAATTGGACTATAAATTGAATCGATCAGTTCAATTGAGTTATGAGGTCATTTGTTAATTCTTCAAATATTTTAGCACACCTCTCGTCCTGATCTCAAGTTTAGGCCTTCAATTAAGTGGGAAACCAATATAGTGGTGAGATTAGATTAATATTTAGTTCAAATTAAGTTTGAGTAGAGATTATTAAGTCAAGCTATGAGCTATTATCGAATCAGATCGAACTTAGCTTGATCTTTATCTTTAAAATATAAATAATCTAATTTTAAATCTTAAGATAATTGGTTTTTATTTTTTAAGAAATTTCAATTCTTTGAAGGAGTTAGTTCGATTAAGTCTTAAATTAACTCAAATTAAATTAAGACGAGTTGAGCTTGAGTTGTGCAAGACTCGGCTCCAACTCGGATTGTTCTCAGCCCTTGGCTGGTAACCAGAGATTTTAACAGTACCTCCATCAGGTCGCGGCTTATGGCAAGGCCCTTGATCCGCTGCTCGTCCTCCTCCTGGTGGACGCACCGGAAGCTCCGATCGTCGCCGCCCTTGTGGGTCCGGACTATGTGCTCGAGGCGGTACTTCGCCCGGCGGAAGTCACGGCGGCGGTTGGAGAGGAGGAGGGCGGAGCAGCCCATGCGGAAGAAGCAGTTGGGGATGAGCATGTCGCGGCGGCGGCCGCCGTACCAGGTAAAGCTGATGGCCTCGGTGCTGACGACGACGGCGTAGTTGTTGGGATTGGCCTGGAGCATGTCGGCGGCGAGGTCGACGGCGATGATGCCGGCGGAACAGCCCATGCCGCCGAGGTTGTAGCTGAGGATGTTGCCGCGCATCTTGTAGTGGTTGACGATCATGGCGGAGAGGGAGGGGGTGGGGTTGAAGAGGCTGCAGTTGACGACGAGGACTCCGACGTCCTTGGGGCGGATGCGGGTCTGGGCGAAGAGCTCGTCGAGGGCACCGAAGATGACGGCGGAGGCCTCGGCGCGGCCTTCCTTCATGGTGGCGTGGTTGCCGGCGCCGGCGATGCAGCGGGGGACGTAGGTCTCATCGCCGATGCCAGAAGAGCGGAGGATACGGCGCTGGAAGGCGAGGGAGTCCTCGTCGAACTTGCCGGACTGCCGGGCCAGCTCGATGAACTCGTCTTTGGATACCTGGACGGAAGAAGAAGAAGGGGATCTAAACTGAACTATCTCAAAACGTAAGGACCATTCTGAAAATTAGGATAAATTGCAAATTAGTCTTAACTTTTTGCAAATTTTAATGTTGGCCTTTGAGGCCTTAAAAGTGCTATGATTATGATTCCTTTTTTAGAATATCATCATTTTCAATTATCCATAGAGTAAACTTTGTAGGAAAAAAATTAGTTGATAAATATTAATTATTTCTCCGTTTATCTAGGAGTTTAAAATTAACCTAATTTAATTTTAATCAGGCACATCACATCACACATAAAATTTAATATTAAAAATTAAATTTATTTCACATCCTACACATATTACTAAAATAATAACTAACTTATATCAAATCCCTCACATATTTGAATATAATAACTAACTTTATATCGCATCCCTCACATATCCCAACATAATAATTAATTTTATTTCACATCATTCACAACTTTTAATAAAAAAATATCTCTATCCAAATTTAATTTTAACTTTCTTAAATTTAACCTTACAAACAAACAAACAAACTCTTAATAACATTGATTAAACCTTTGTGGAAAAAAAATTCAGATTTAAAAAAATGCTATATATAGCAAAGTTTCTGTAATTTTCTAAATATAAATTAAATATAGCAAATTTTATGCCGAACATAAAAAAATAACTTTGATAAACACATGTTAATAATTTATAAATAAGAAAATATTATATTATGTTTTCCAAAATTAGAATTTTATCACTTTTTTTTTATTGTCAGTTTGTACTTCTACTGTTCTAAATTCAGAAAACTTTCCACTCCCCTCAAACGCCATTCTCGTGACTTTTAACTGCCATCCCCAGCTTTCTTAATATATCAATTTCATTCTAACATATAATCAAATTCATTAAAAAAAATCCATAAAAAATTCTTTAAAAAAAATATTTATTTCTTTTATTAAAGTTAATATTTGATATATAAATATATATCATAACATGATAATTAAAAAAACATAATATTTTAAGAATTTTGAATATAAATTGTAAAGTAATGGATTGAGATTAAAATAAAAATTAAGACTTCAAGTTCATAGTCTATCGGCATTAATCCACGATTTAATCCAAAATTCAACGTAGTTTGACACGTATGAAGTGGTGGTGCACGTGAGAACTTTTTTTTTAGCTAGTATCTCTTTTTTTTTTAACTTACACCTTCTGAATTTTATAAGATAAATATCATATTATAAATTAAAATAATAGGCTAAATAATTATTTAGATAATTAGATTAAAAAAATATTTAGATCGCTTATAATTTTAATTTTTTTATATATTTCTCATAAAAAACTCATTCAACTAAAAAAAATTATTTGAAGTATTTAATATTTAAATAAAAAAATTGTTATGCATCCCTTATAAATGAGTAATTAATTGATCATAATTTAGAATTTTAATTTATTAAATTATTCAGTGAATTAATAATTAATTTATTGAATAATTTAGTATATTAAAATTTTAAATTATAAAAGGCTAATTTATTGGCCAACTATTCGAGATATGAAGCAGAACTGTTAAATTAGAATCTTTCAAAAATATACTTAAAAAAATAAGATAAAAAATTATTATTAAAAAAAATACTAATTATAAAAAATATATATATCAATTAATTATTATAATAGATTATTTTAATTCTTTTATTATTTTTGTAGTTTAAATAATTTAAAAATATTATAAATAACTTATTTCATCCTCTGCTTTGAGGTCTTTGATTTCGCCACTGCACAAGCAGATGGTCTTCATCGACACTGGCATGAGCAAGAGAGAGGGAGAGCAGACCTTGAGCTCGTCGGAGGGGAGGAAGCAGGCGAAGTCGATGAGGTAGATGGGCCGCGGCCTCGACATGAAGTAGACGGAGACGGTGAAGACGAGGACGGCGAAGAAGGCGAGGACGGTGGCGAGGTCGTAGCTGGCCTCCTGCCAGACCTTCCGCCAGAGCTCCTGGCGGCTGAGGCTGCCGATCTCCGCGCTGAAGACGACGAGGAGCACCGGGATGGTGACGAGATAGATGCCGTGGCTGATGAGGTAGTGGTAGCCAAGCTTCACATACTTGAGGTTCACCGACTGCAGGAAGTCCGGCAGCCGCCGGCGAACCCGCACGACGAAAGTCGGGGACCCGGCGTCGGGCCCGGAGGACTCGACGCCGCGGTTCACGATCTCGGTAGAGAGGAACGCCTGCTCTCCTCCAGCGCCGGCCATGGTGCTGGTCGTCTTCTTCTTCTTCTTCTTCTTCTTCTTCTTAGATCTTCTTCTTCGTCTTTGGGTCAGTGAGGGGAGTGAGGGAGGAGAGAGAGGGGGCTTAAATAGGGGAGAAGGGTTGGGTGAGGGATAGTTAATGGCCGCAACAAACTTGAGGGGTTGCAGTTGGAACCGCCATGACTGCACTGGTGAAGCAATGAATGAGGAGGGGTTAAGGGGTGGAGGTTGAGTCAATGGAAATTGGAAGGAAGGGTTCAGAGAATTTGCAGATTGGTCCTTGTAGTTTACTTATAATTATATTTTAATTTATATATTTTTTAATATTTATGACTTTAGAATTGAAAATATGAATTTAATTTGTTTGATAAGAGTAAGTTTTTGGAAAACTTTTAAGTTATTTTATGGGTTGAGAGAGAAATATAATTGTTTTAATTTTACAATGTAAAATAAATTTTTTTAATATTAAAATTTATGTTTAATGTAAAATACAAAAAATTTTGTTGAGATATGTGTAAGATTTCAAATAAAATTAATTTTTAATATTAAAATTTATATTAAATGTGAAATAAATTAATTTATTTTTATTAAAATTAATTTGTATGTGATGTGAAATAAAAATAAAGAAATAGTTAAATGATTTTGAGAGATTTTGAATGAGTTTAGTTTAATGACGAAAAGGGCCTCGGATATATTTGTTTCTCAAGCTAACTTTAATGAAAATAAAATAAAAAATTAATAAAATTAAAATTAAATTTATATAATGATTTTTTTTATTGAAAACCATATATAATATGAAATAAAATTAATATTATATTAGAATGTATAAAAGTTTGATGTAAATTATTATTTTAATATATGCATAAAATATAAATTATAAATAAAATTAATTTTAATTTTATTTTAGATTATATGTTTGAGATGCAATGTAATTAAATTTTAATATTAAAATTTAAGTATAATTTGACCTGCCTGATTAAAATTAATTAATCTGACTAAACAAACATACAATCATGTTCATCGTAATCACATTCCTACTTTTTTGAAGGAGCTTTAATCACATTCTCTCATATACTATAATTGTTAAATAATAAAAAGATAATTTTATTTTAAATATTATACAAATTTTAATATAAAAAAGTAATTTATTGTCATGAAAATATGATAATATTGAAGCCAAGTCAATTCTTATGTTGCATTGGCATCAAATAGATAAAAAAATAAATAAAAATAAAAGTTGGTGTTACTTATTTAACAATAGAATTATATATAGAAAACTCTAATTAATGATTTAATGCAGACATTGATCAACTTTTGAATGTGCATCATTTATCTTTTTCTCATATAATGCACATATTTAATATAATTATTAATTTTATTTCACGTAATTTTTAATATAATAAATTATTTAATTCATTTAAAATTAAATACAGGCTCAATATATACGTATATGACCAAATAAGTTACAATCTAGCAATTCTACTTGAAAAAATTGTATATTTAATGTCTAACATCCTTAAATAGCGTAGGATGTGAAATAAAATTAATTTTAAGATTAAAATTTGTGTTAGATGTGAAATAAAGTTGATTTTTAAGATTGAAATTTGTGTTGAATGTGAAATAAAATTATTAAAATTTATAATAAATTTAAAATATTATTAAAAAAATATTTTGCTCATTTTTAGAGTTCTTGCCAAACATGCCCAAGAGAGCATTTATTTCAATATTATCATGATACTATGTCTTGTTATCTAGAGAAAATAATTATTTAGTTTGATTATATTTTTAGATAAATTTTTAAAAAATTATAAAATTATTACTCAAAAAATAACATCTAGATGACATGATATTTAGATTATAACATAGCATAATACTAAAATAATATTGAATCAAATGTCTTCTAAATTAAAAGTCTAAATTATAATTAATTAATTTATTAGACTGCTTTGATATCTACTTGCTAAGAAGATCATTCTAGTCATGTATTGAGTTTTTTCTTTTAATGATCAAGAATGCCTTGAAAATTTTAGAGTTATCATTTGATGTATATATAATGAGAAATAAAATTAATTAGTTATATTATAAATTATATAAAAATAAAAAAAAATGATAGCTTTATATATTAATAAAAATAATACAAAATGTGAAATATATAAATTAATTTATATTAAAATTATGCAGAAGTTGATAAAAATTAATTTATTATTAATATAAATTTTTAATGAACAAATTATTTTGATTTTTAGCGCAACTAAAATGCCCCGTGAACTACAATTTGTTTTAAATTTTCCCACTAGGAAATTTTTTACATATAATTAAAAGCTAAAAGCTGCCTTTGACAAAATAAATTTTGAGTGTAGTTCACCATTTAAAAAATTGAAAAATAACTATGAAGAAAGCAAAAAAAAAATTTCTTGAAAAAATATTTTTGCTATAATTAATTAAAAATAAAAATATTCTCAAAATAATTAAAATTTAATAATAAAATCATAATTATTTATCAAATAATAAATATATAAATATAAATAATATAACTATTATAAAATATAAATTAAATTAAATAGTTATATATTATGATAATATATTTTAAAATAAAAT
>JAEMOT010001371.1:108842-126417 GCA_019297695.1 Apostasia ramifera | reverse complement strand
TAAAATTTAAATTTTGTAAGTTATGTAAAATAAAATCAGTTTTAAATGATATATATATATATATATATATATATATATATATATGAAAGTAATTTTAGAATAATTTAATGACATTAAAGCCATTTGAGGGCCTCATGACGTGGATTTTGGTTGGTTAGTAGCTGGTGATATGCATTAATTTGTGACTATTTATTTGCTTCATTAAATTTCATCAAATATTATATAAATGAATAGTCCACTCCTTATATTGAAGCTTGTTCACCTAATAATTATGCTTTCATCATTTTTTAAATGGGATAATTACTTACCTGCTACACAATTTAGTTTTATTTATGCTTTATTCATCCATTCTTAATTAATTACGCTATGCACACTCAAAATATTATAAAATCTTACATACACACATTTAAGTTAAAGCTTAATCAAAATCTATTTGAAAAAAAAAATATTCTATTAGTAAATCATTAAAATTATATTTTTATTCTTAATAGTACATATTTTTTCTCTTCCTCAATATATACCACATTAAAGCATTGTTTTATCCTAAAATCAATTCACGTCGCAGATGTCTCCTTCCTCTGCCACCACCTAAACATTAAGATTTTAAGATTTTCACTCAGCTGTAGATTTTATGATTTTATGTCTATAACAAACACATTTATTCTTATAACAAGCACTTTTATTTCTATAACAAGCACATCGATCTCCGAACCCAGCTGTAGTGGGTCGTCCGCTGCCAAGTGTCGCCATTTAAGAGGGGTATGAAAATGTGACTACTGAATGAAAAAAGCGAACGATAGACATCGACGGAACCAATTGAGTTGCCAAGCTGTCGTACTATTAAGTTGACTCATCATTAAATTATGGCACTAAGGCCTTATTGATTCGAGCTATTTTTTAACTAAATATAAATTTTAACTGTAAAAATTAATTTTATTTCATATTTTATACGCTTTTTAATATTAAAATAAATTTCTTTTCTATTAGATTTTAAAAATAAAATATATATATTTTTTTTATCTAAAAAAGAGGTCAAAACAAATGAGGTCAAAACAAATGAGGATTTCGGCCTCAACAAGACCTACATAATAACAGTTTCACCTATTATAAAAGCAATGCAACTAATTGAGAGGGGGATCTTTTCTTTTTTAAGAATTTTTTAATGTATGCCTAATCTTCAATTATTCTAAGGGATCTTCTCTTTTTGAAGAATTTTTTAATGTAACCTCCAATTACTTTCTTCTAAGTGCGAAGAGATTCTCTCAAATTCTGCAATACCTTTCATAGTAGTGAAGCTCTTTTATGTCGGCCTTCTCATGGGAGTTGTGGTTTTCCCTTATCGGTTTTCACGTAAAAATCTTGACACTCCCTATTTTCATCTGTTGAATCTACTTGTGAATTTTTATGTATCAACAATAACAATAGAATCGACCTCCTTTTACAATTTTCACTAAATTGTGATCGTAGAAATCAATAAACCATGAGTGCACCACTCGCATAACCACATGATTCCAAGCAAAATCTACCCTGAGATATGAGCGAGAGTTTGGTTCAAAAATTAATAGTCTTTCAATGTTCGAATTAATACTTTGCTTGAATCGAGCTTGGCTCGGAAATAAGCTATGGTCAAATTGGACCGACTTGGTTCGATTTCTGCTTTTTTTTTTAAATATAAAGAATATTATCTGTAATTTATTATAATTATTTATTACTTATAAATGAGTATGCATTGATTGTAATTGTGATATTTATTAAAAGATCTTATAGGTTATAGGTATGATTAACTAAGTTTTAAATCCTATCAAAAATACTTTTTTTATAAAAAATTTCAATTCTCGAAGGACTTGAGTTAACTTAATTAAAACTCGAGCTAACTTAAACTTGAATCAAATTAAATTGAGCCGAGCTTAAGTCATATATTATTAATTATCAAATGAACAATAGTTCTACTTTAATAATGTAATTGAAATCTGGTTGAATTTAGCATAAAATAACATGAACCACATTCTTATGTACTTCTTGTCAAATATATTATATATATTATTACTAGAATATAAATCCTCTTCTATGGAGGTCAAAGTCTGTCATTAAATTCTAATAAAAAAGTGAAATAATTAAAAATATAAAAAAAAACATTATCATATGTTTTCAGTATTTATTTTTTATAGCATTTCCCAATGATTTTACATATATGTTAAAAATATCTAAAACTCGTTTAATTTGTGAATCGACAAAAAATCGATTTGAAATTTATTTTGAATCGAAGAGCTAAAGCCTTTGGCACGAAGTTTATTTCGATTTGTCTCTCTCTCTCTCTCCTTTGTCATATAAATAATATTAATATATAATATTTAGGGATAATTACACTCAAGTTTTTGAATTTAACGCTTAATAAAGTATAAGTTCATATTTTTAAAATTATAATATTGGGGTCCCTGAATTTTAATAAAATATTAAATAAGTCTTTTTTTAATTTTTTTATTATTAAAATTTTTAAAATTACTATTTTATCCCTCCCCCTCTCCCCTCCTAATCTCCGCACACGTGCGAGGCCGCGCGACTGCACACGCCGTGCGGCCACCGGCAGGTCGCGCGGAGATGGAGAGATGAGAGAGAGGCTTAAATTTAAAAATTTTTAATAATAAAATAAAACCATTTAATAATTTATTAAAACTCAGGACTGATGTTAAATTTTAAAAACGTAAATTTGTGCGTTATTAAGCGTTAAACTCAAGGACCTTGGCGTAATATCCCAAATATTTATGAAATGTATTTAATTACAAGTTGTTTTGGTAGTCTAGAGGATGAATAAAGCTTACTTTTACCTAAAATTAGGAATTAAATCTCTCTTAGGATTTAATCGATCCTTAGCACGAATTATATCTAATTATAATTTTGGCTGATTTCAAATTAAATTAAATTTGAATTTTTTGAATTCAAGTCAGCTACGGCTCACTCAAAATTTGTTTCATGTCGGCCCATACTAAGTAGACATTCCATTGAAGTCATCCATGTGGGTTAGCATAAAAATGTAGACATTAAATAGGCATGTAGCCCACGCGTTTGATGAACTATTTAATATGGCAATAAATTATTCGGTTGAAAATTGATGGCATTGGTTGATTTTAATTCATTTTTTTAATTATTTTTCATTGAAAAATCATTTCCCTAAGTCTATATATAAAATTTCTAACTCTATATAAATTTCAAAAGTTAGAAATACATAATAAATTATAATAATTAAAAAATACTTTAATTTAATAATATGATAAAAATAATTTTGTGAGTTTGATTATTTTTTAAAATACAAGCTTAAAAATAATAAAATTTTAAATTAAAATCAATTTATCTTTTTTTTTTCTAACACTAGAATACAAACTATAAAATAATTTAAATATGCGATCTCATATGATATAATTTAGACAAATATTTATATATGTAATATATATATATAGAATATAGTAGTTTTAAATTTATATAAAATTTAAATAATATACATTATATATTTATTTATAAATAATATTTTCGGGCGATTTAACATGAAATTCGACCAAAAGACCAGATTGGATCTGGTTCAAGTTCAGGCTGAGTAAACATTTGTTCTTTTTAGTAGTTTGCCGATTTTCAGGCCTGGGTGGATCGATATTCATATTCACTGGCAGCACTGAAACACGTCCAACATAAATTACAGCCGTTCAAATCTCAATTAGGATGTAAAGGGGCGGCGGACGGAACGTGGGCGCCACCGCCACAGTGGCGGCCGGTGGTGGTTCTCATCGATGACGTCAACCGCTCAGCTCTTGTCGAGGAGAGATATATTCCTTCACCTCCGCCAATAGTTCACCACTATTCCGACTCTGAGTAGGTGAAGCCTCAAGATTTCTTCTGTTTTAATGGTTTATTACCGTAATAAAAATATTAAATATGTACAATAGTCATATTTAACACAATAGTACAATATTTTATTTTTTGAGTTTAATGATAGAAAATTTTATTTTAATACTAGAAAATATGTAAAATGTGAAATACTTTAAATTCTAATATTTGTATTTATATTAAATATGAAATAAAGTTAATTTTTATAATTAAAATTTGTGTTAGATAAAAATTTCACTGGTTCGAGGCCTGGCTTTGTTTGGCGCGAGGACCAAATCAGGACCAAAATGATACTAATTTAAAAAACAACAATAATAATAATAAATAATTTTTTTAATCATTCTACACAAATTCTAATATAAAAAATATTATTTTACTTCACATACTCAATAATTTTTAATAAAAATATATACTTTATTTCACTTCTTAAATCAAAATATTCGAATTGAATATTTTGGTCTAAAATGTAAAATAGAGCTAATTTTTTTATTGAAAATTATTGAGTATGTGAAATAAAATAATATTTTTTTTATATTAGAATTTATGTAGAATAATTAAAAAAATTTATTTATTATTATTATTTTTTTTTTTAAAATTTGTATCATTTTAGTCCTGATTTAGTCCTCGCGCCAAACACGGAAGTGTAGCTTTCACCACATTAAAGGCATGTAATTTGCTCTAAGCTCATTATGGCCAATAGGGACATCTTTGCATTCAATAGCATTTTAGGGCCTCTTCTAATTTAGGAAAATTTGTGCACACGGCACGAAGCGCTAGTAATTTTGCAAATTAGATACTCGTTATTTGTTTTAAGGCTTATTCACTTCTCTATCAAAATATTGCGCTTCACGCACTTTTGTTAACACAAACCAATGTGAATTAAAAGGTGGTGAAATCCTACCTTTCGTGCAATACCACAATTTTAATTGGATCAAATCTAGCAATTCGTTAAATTAACTATATGATAATTCCCAATACATTATTATCACTTTTACTCTCTTCTATTTATAATGAGGCTGTGGCAGTGATGAGGCTTGCACGAAGAAAAATAATATGTAATGACATAATGAGGAGATTTTATATAAAACTAATTAAATAGGTCTTATTTAAATATGAGATTTAAATCATCTGAATGTTTTTAATGGGCTTTTGGTAATGGGCCATGCAAAAGCCCATTAACGCTCTTTAATCCAAATCATATATTAACAGAAGGAGAGGGATGGTTTGCCTCTTTGAATTAGCTTATGAACAAAACTATGTTTAGATTTAGAACTGCCTTGTAGCCGTTCATAAATGATTCCAAATTTTAAATTTAATTTAAATTTTAATATAACGCTTATATAGTAATAGTACCATATAGGCAATAATAATTGCACATGATGGTAAAATTATGTTCAAATACAAATCTGGTGTTGCGCATGATGCTGAAATTATGAAATTATATTTGAATATGATTATGGCACTGCATATCGCACTCCAATAAAATCGTATTTGAATATAATTTAAGCACAATGCGTTGTGCATGTGACGTCAAAATAGTCTTAATTATTTTGAGTTGATGCCTTAGAATTTTAGTTAATTTTGAGTTTTGAATAGTTTAGGTATTTCATAAATTATATTAGATGAAATTAATTGTATTACAATTTTTGTAATATAATATAACGGAAATTATTGTTGGGCAAGAGTTTTATATGTTAGTACTCGGACATATTCATGCAGAGTACGTAAGAAAGGAGCATTACTGTATTGTCATAATCGCTTATAATTAGGAGTGCTAAAATGGGTTGGTAAGTTAGATTCAATTTAAACTTCAATTTCACTCGTCTCGAGTTATGTACTGAACCTAAACTCGTCTCAATTATTAAATGAATCAAAATCAATAACTCCCGACCTAACCTGATTAGTAAATGAGTTGGATCAACTCACTAACTCAACTATTTTATAAAACAATTGTTTATAAAAGATTAACCTAAACTTAACCTAATGTGATTATGTACAACTTTAATATATCTTATTTATTATACCTGAAATTTTGGGATCAAGTTTGAGTCAGATTAATTTACAGATGAGATTATATATTACCACCCTTAGATATAACCTACTGTAGTATTACTCAGTTCATCATCAATTTGAAACATATTCATCGTATTTCTCTTTCAAGATTGTTGACTTGATAGCTCAACCCAAATCATAGAACAAAAAAAATTCAAAAAAAAAAATCAAAGGAAGGAAAATCAGTTTCTTTATTTATGGCCTTCTTAATGATTATGATTTTGTAGCTTTATTTGAAATTTAAATCAAGCAAAATTTTAACATCTTCAAAAATTAATTTCAAAATTTTAAATATTTAAATTGAAACAAGAAAGAAATTGATAAGTTTCTTCACATGTGAATCTGTGATCAAGAGATTTTTAGGAACACAAAAGCTTTGATTTTCTATTATACAATGAATATTTAATAGTGTCGATAATAGTAATGGAAGAAAATGCGAGGGCATTTCACATTTCTTCAGGACGCGGTTGTATGCGATATGAAAGCACTTTTGTGGTGCACGAAGGTAAGATTGTATGATTCATCTACATAAAATACATAAACTATTTTGATATATTCCGAAAGTATAGATTCATCCTTACTTAAAGCAAAAAAGATTTTATATTCGCATAAGGTCCACGACGAAGAAAAAATGATTTTTATTTAGCATTATAATATTAAAGTAATTACATATATATCTCATTTAAAAATTATTTTTATATATTGATTACTATTTATTTCATTTATGTAAAGATAATTTTATAATTTTCAATATTACAATAATGAAGTATTCAATGAGCTGACCGTAGGATGATGTTAGGCCAATAGGTGATGATGTCTTGTAGATGAAATATTTTATGTATATTTTATTTATTCTGAATAATATATATATATATATATAATATTTAAAATTATAAAATGAAACTAATATATATATATATATATATATATAAATTTTTAAAAATAATAAATGGGTAAATATAATTTTACAGAATAATATATAGGAAATATGTTGGTGAAGTTTTGATTTTAGTAGATGATTTATTTTTTTTTTTGGTGAGAATTCACGTAAAAAAGAAGGGATAATTACCTACATGTCACACAATTTAGTTTTATTTATATCTTACCCATCCATTCTTAGTTAATTATACTATGCACACTCAAAATATTATAAAATCTTACATACACACATTTGAGTTAAAACTTAATCAAAATCTATTTGAAAAAAAAAAAATTTTGTTAGTAAATCATTAAAATTATATTTTTACTCTTAATGGTACATATTTTTTCTTTTCCTCAATACCACACTAAAGCGTTGATTTGTCCTAAAATCAATTCACATCGCGGGTGTCTCCTTCCTTTGCCGCCACCTAAACATTGAAATTTTAAGATTTTCACTTAAAATATATTTAAATATCCTTAAAATAATATGATGAACGACCTAAATTTTTTGTAATCTAACTATAATTAGGTTATTGAAAAATTATGATTACTCATTATAATAAAAATAAGTTAAAATATGTGTATATAAAATTTTATAATATTTTAAATATACATAATGTAATTAATTAAAAATGAATGAATAATAAATAAATAAAATTAAATTTTGTGGCATGTAGGTAATTAACTTAAAAAAGAATCTGTCCTCATCATTAGCTGAGCCCCATAACTTTAGTGGGCCTGCCAGTGCCGGGGCCATGTGAACCCATAATGTGAGCCCATAAGTGCGTATGGAAAGCAAAGAATGGACCTGGTGGGCCCACGAGTTATCTGGTTCCGGATGACGTGGAAGAGTGCGAGAGGCTGTCGCCTGGGTAGCTGGGGCCCCTAGGATCACGTGACTTGGGGGAAGCTATCCTGTTATAAGGTGACACGTGTGAAGTCCAACGTTTTATATATTTTTTACTTTTTTATGATAAAGAAAAGAAATATTTTTTTTTTGTTTTTCAAAAAAAATCTTTTATAGGGTTCTAATTAGGCCTGTAAATGGGTCGAATCTTGATCCGATCTGATCCGTGATCCGAATTTATTATCTTATAAAATAAAATAAATTTTTGACCCGCACGATTATTCCGAAAAACTGATCTGCTCTATTTAAGTATTGTCAGATCGGATCCGGGTCGATACTGATCCGACCCGAAAAAAATTCGACCCAAAATTTATAATTATGAAATTATTTTACGTATTTATATATTTATTATTTAATTACATATATTAATTATTATTTTATTTTATGAAGGTTTTAAAATATGACTGAGGCCTACAATTATTAAAGAGACTATTGCAAGTTATTTTAAGTGTAGTAACCAGAAAGTGCTTGCATTATGAAATGAGATAAATAGCTATAAATATTTTTTACCGTTCAGATAAAATATTTAGTGCTAGCTTTAACAGAACTGTGCTTTATTTTTTATGTAATATTTTCATTCAACTGTTGGTTCCATATTTTGTAATATTGTAATATAATGCTGATGTCAGTGATATAATCATTAGGTATTTATATATTATCCTTATATTTTCTACTATAATGAATTTATATTATAAATTTTAATGATCAAAATTTTATTTAAAAGTATAAAAACATATATATAACTAATAGTTAAAAAATAGTGTTAAATTATGTAAAAAAAGTTCTGGGTCACCCGAAATCTGATCCGAAAATCCAAAGCGCGACGGATCATAGAACGGATTTGGGTTGACCTCGATCCGATCTGATTTTTAATCCGATCCGAATATTTTGAAATCGGATTCAGGTCGGGATCAACCCGATCCGAATCCGATCCGTTGAATGGCCTAGTTCTAATATCTTATTGATTCATATTCAAAACTATTTTGAATTTATTCTATTACATTATTCAACGAATATAAAATTTAAAGGGAATCTATATCCTTGCCTTTGAAGTCACAATAAAATATAACAAATAATTAGGAGTGATAATATACGATCATATACGATCTATTTAATTTATTTAATTCAAACTTAATATAAAAAATTTAAGTATGAATCATAAAAAATTTTAATTTATTTATTAAATAGATCAAATTCAGATTGAGTATAATCCGATTGGGTTAGATTTGGGTTAAGCATTAATCAAAAATTATTATATAAATAGGTCAGATCTAATTCATTTATTAATGAGGTTAAGTTTGAGTCATAGATTTTGACCTGATTAATAAACAGATTGGGTTCCGTTGGAAGCTATTTAGGTCAGGTTGGATTTGAGTTTAACTCAAACAACTGTCGACTCATTTTGCCACCCTTACACATTATCACATTAAATTTTCAATGTATAAATTCCTGTATACTCTCTATAACATATCACGTGGAATATTTATTTCTCATTGAAACATGGGAGGACCGAAAGTAGATTAAGAAGTAGAGATGTAACATCCTGTGATTTAAGTAGATCTACATTATTATTTTTTGCGAAAAATTACTCCTAGGATCAATAAACAAATAAAAATTAAATTCACTAAAGCTAATAAGACTTAAGGGTCTGTTTGGCAACAGCTAAAAAAATTACTTATTTTAGCTATGATCATAATTTTAAATTTATTTTAAAGAAAAATTAAAGAATTATTTTATATCTCATCTTATATAAATTTTAATATCAAACAATCATTTTATTTCACATCTAACACAATTTTTAATATAACTTACTTATTTTATTTCATATCATATATATTTTTCTAAAGATTTTTACAAAAAATTTTCAAATCATCTTTTTTTTCTCCAACCAAACAGAACTAGAGACCAACTGGTTTCTCATTATAGAAAAAATTTGAAACACCTAGAAAATCTTAGAAGCAATTACATGCATGTCATTCATAATTAATTATTTTACACATTTGATATTTAAATATATAGAAATCACAATTTATGCATTAATTATGTCACAAAATTGCAATGTAACAAATATTATAATTTTTACGTAAATTTTGTAGTTAATATGTGATAAGATTTGGATGTCAAATATATAAAATAATTAAATTTGAATGACTAATATATAATTATCCTAAAATTTTATTAATTTTTTTTCATTCTAAAAGAAAGAGGACCAATCCCTTTACAAGGGCTAATGGGGCCCAAAAGAGAGAAAAAAACAGACATATTAAAGTTGCAATAAGCACATCTAAAATAATGCAACCAAAGGAACTATAATTTGATTCGATCTTTTTTTTTTTAGATATGATAAAAAAAATTATTTTATTTTTTAAATTTAATGAGAGAAAAATTTATTTTACTATTAAAAGTATGTAAAATGTGAAATACTTTCAATTCTAATATTCGTATTTGTATTAGATGTCAAAATAAAGTTGATTTTTATAGTTGAAATTTGTGTTGGGCAAAAAACTGACCTCAAACTAAACGAGGCAATAGAAAATGGCAATTTTTGTCCCTTTGTTTTACATCAAGTGTTAACATGTGGTTCCAGCGCTGCATTCCTGTCATACACGTGGCGCCTGGTTAGCCTTCAGCTTTTATTTATTTGCTAACTCACCTATCTGTTCTCACAGGTTTCAGACCCTGGCCGAACCTCGGACACGAGACTCCGGTTAAACCTCGAGTACAAGAGGTCAACCAAGCCTCGTCCACGACGAGCCAGGACCATCCCTGGTAACTTCGAGGACGATATTACAAAGCGCTGTCACAATCAACTTGGCCCGACCGCTCCGTTCCACGTACAAAGTCACTTTTTTCAGACTCGCAAATCAAGGATCCGCATGCTCCGGCCATCACGGATCCCCAGTAGCAGTACCAATATTAAAAAATAGCATCCTCCTTTTGCGGCTTCTGGCCCCTCCAGCGGCCAACAAGCAGCGCGAACCCAGAGCTTGTCCACCTCCTTTCCTCCGAAAAACTAGGACAAAGCTATGCATTCCATCTCCTACAAATACCTCTGAATAGTCTTCAGGCCAGGAGGATCGAAAAAAGATCAGAATACAAGATCTAGAGCACCCTCTCTCTCTCTCTCTCATTGTATTAGGGGCCCAGCTGAGGAGCTCTCTCTTTCTCTCTTTTTCTTTCAGAAGCATTGTATTAGCTCTCACGGCTACTTTCTTCCATCGTGATCCCAAAATCATGCAATTAGCAACAAAATCGACGTCAAGTGAATGAAAATTAATCATCCCTAGCACAACTGTTCTTGTTACACCAAATATCACAGAAATAATAAAAACTAAGAAAGTTAGATATTTATGATTATTATGAGTTGGATATATAATAGTGATAGCAGATAGCGGCCAGCCATGGAGAGAGGGCATTAGAAGTGAAAAGCAGATGCAAGTGGAGAGGATGACATTGAAAACTATTTTTGGACTGAAGCAATAAAATAAAATAAAAAAATGTAACTTAGGAGTTTTTTATTTGATATTATATCATATTATCTAGATGTGATGTCATATTTTGATTTATAATTTTATAATTATTTAAAAATATTTTTCAAATTAAATAATTATTTTTTTTAAATAATATAATATAATATTAAAATAATATGATATAATATTAAAATAATATTAAACTAAATACTCTCTTCTTAATTTTTCGTAAAATGGAGATCTAATAGGAAGAGGTGTTATATGGCTTGGGATAAATTCAAAACCTGAAGTTTGAAAAAGAGTTAATTTAAAAAAGGGCAGATTTCTGTGAGGTCTCTATAGTTTATAATTAATTTCTATTAGGTTCTCATTATTTTTAAAATCTCTCACTTGAATATCTAAAATTTAAAATAAAAACCTAAATATAAAGCAATGGAGACTTAACAAGTGTCTACAGTTTTAATTAGAGACTTAAGTAAAAAATTTTAAAAAACTTAAATTAAAGTGTAATCATAGATAAATGATGGGGACCCATCGGTAATTTCTCTTAAAAATTTATAATATCCAATGATTGTTAAAAAGTTATGAAATAAAATTACACAAAAATTAAATAACCTGAGGGGAGGCTAATAGGTTAATTATATCAAAATTGAGCTCCATGTGCTTGGATTATTGAAACTCAAGTCCAAAATTAATTCAATTTTATTTATTTATCATAAAAAATATGTTTAATCTCACATCATATTCGAATTTAACGTTAATGATAAAAAAAAATTAGTTCGCATAGAGTTAAATTAATATTATAATTAGAAAAATATAACATAATACAGAAAAAAGTCCAAATATTTGGAATTCACTCATTATCTTCAAGATTAGAGAGACTGCAAAGTATATACTGAAAAATCATAATTTAAGTTACAAGTTTTTGATGTTAACACGTGGTTCCAGCGCTGCATCTCAGTCGTACACTTGACGCCGTGGGAGTACTAACCCCTTATTATTATTATTCTTGCAGGTTTCAAACCTCGGCCACGAGTGTTTGACGAAACCTCTATCCTGATGATTCAGGTTTCCTCAAACATCGTCCATGATTCAATATCATCTCCAAGAAACCTCTATCCTATCGCTGTTGGCATGTCACAACTGCACGGTTTCTAATGCAGCATGCTTCTTTCAGTCATGCAAACCAAAAGCCCGTATGCTTCAGCCATCACGGACTCCGAGAAAAATTATCAAGATCAAAAAGTCAAGCTCTTCTTTCACTACTTTTGGCTCCTCCGGTGGCTGACAACGATGAGACTACCAGTGTGGACTCAACAATTGAATATTTCATCATCTTCTGGAAAACTCGGACTGAGCTCACCGCCTATAAATACTCTTGAACAGGCTTCAATGAGGTTGTTGGAATCACAAAATTTCTCTTCTATCACCCTTGTACTAAGAGCTTGAGATAAGAAAGCTCTCTCTCTCTTTTTTCTTTTTGCTCATTGTATTGGTCTTTTTGACTACCTCCTTTCTTTTTCTAGTGAAATCATCTCTCGCTAATCGCTCGGTGGACGTAAGGGATTTCCTCCCTGAACCACCTTAAATTCCTGTGTGCTGTTCTGGATGCGTGTTACTCTCATTTAGGCCTTAATCATCAGATTTAGCTCTCTGTGTGTACCGCTGACTCTCGGGATACTCTCTCTCTCTCTTGGGACCCCCTACTTCCCACGTCAATAATTTTTTTAATATTTTGTTGAATTTTATTTATTTTCATCTTTTGTCTTGAGTTTTTTGTTATTTAAATCGTACCTATATACAACTATATATTTAAGTGTAAATATCATCCAGCTAATTAAAATTTGAGAGTAATATCAAGTAAGTTTATGATTTCAAAAATCTTTTAATGAGATTCCTAAGGTTGACATTAAAATTTCAATTAAGTCTTTTTTAAAATTTATATTTAAATTAAATATATAAATATACCTTTCTCTATCATGCCAGCGCTGCCCACGGGCACTCAGGCAAGTCCGGGTGCGGGTTGCTGCAGCGGCGATAGTTGCGACGCCAACTGGAGATAGAGGAAAGGCATTTTACTTGTATTAAATTTACATATTTAATTTAAATATAAATCTATTATAAGGACTTTATTGAAAAGTTTCGAAATCGTGATCCTATTTCATTTAAACATTATAATTAATTAGGTGAAGAGTCTTTTCAAAATTCAATTAGAGATGCCTCAACTCACTAATTAACCTGAATCCAGACCCACTTAACAAGGAACATTACTTTTTTATAGGGGTGGCAATATATGACTCGTCCCGTGAATCCGACTTTCAAATTTTAGGTATGGGTCATGAATTTTGACCCATTTATTAAACGGGTAGAGTTCGGGTTGGGCATAACCGCGTTGGGTCAGATTCGGATTGGGCATTTATCAAAAATTATTCTATAAACGGGTCGGATCGACCAGCCAACCTGACCCATTTATTTATAAGATCGAGTCAGATTCGGGTTCAACCTGAACACGATCCGCCGACCCATTTTGCCGCTCCTACTTTTTTAGCACAATTTAATAATGTTTGAAGTTCAAAATAGAATCTGTATTTAAATACACAAAAAGATTTCTTCTATTTTGAGATTTTTTTTTATATACTACTTTTTAAATATTAAATTACACATATTATTCAGATATTAATATTATTTATGTATCAAATTATCAGCATTATAAAGTGACATATGTATAATTTTCCGGATATATGTGCAAGTATTTTTTTAGTAGTGTCTGCTGGTGAAACTTCTTATTGTTAATGATTCAAACTTTGAATTAGAATAATAATATTAATATTACTGTTTTTATAACTTAAAATTGGGGTGAGAATCTTTCAATTCGTGTCGAGTCAGATATTACCCAAACTTAGTTTCTTAATTTATACATTGATTTGAGGTTAAATTATGGCTCAAAATTTGAGTTAGCTCAACTCGACTAGTATTCATTAAGCAGTTTTATTAGGTTTGAAATATTAGTTATTGCTGACTTAATACTCTACACTATTATTGAAGTAAAAAAACTTAGAAGTAGAACTATACTTAGCTTATGGAGTGTTGGGGTGATCAAGGCTCAAGTACAAGCCACAGAGATGAAGAGTAGATAACGTCTAATTAGTTAATTATTGTATTATATTTTAATTTTATAATATGTTTAGAAATTATTGTAAAATTATTTTTAAAATGTTAGGAGATGTGGATCATATTATGAGCATTTAGGATATCGTTATAGATTAGTTAGAACGTATTTGAATCGAGTTAGGTTGAGTAAAGTAATTAATATTTGGCTTAGCACGTCTGCTATCTTCGATAAATCAGTTGATAGACCAAGTAGTTTCGCTGATCAGTGTTTTGATTGATCAAAGGCAGCATGCAGTTTGGTTGATCAATTCCTTGATTGATCGGTTGACCAACAGTTAGTTAGTTGATCAATCAACTGATCGATCAAAGATAGTCTTGCAATACTGTTTACTAGCTATTGGAGATCTTTTTTATATAAATAGTTGAGAGATTTAGGGGTATATTGATAATTTTTTAAAATCATAATTAAACTATTTTTGCTGATATTTTAATCCCTTTAAGAGTGAATGATTAAAAGTGATTAAGGATGGATTAAAAGATAATTAGTAAAGAACAAGTGTCTAAAGTACTCATTTGTGATCCCTCTCCTCTAATGCTTCAAGAATTTAATCATAAAAAAAGAGATTAATTTATTTTTATTTGCTCTTATTGTTTAATTATTTTATTAGTTTTGATTTTTATTTCTTCACTTCTAATTAGTAAACAGGAATTTTAGTTGGCTTGACTAATTTATTATTTTTCGTTTGTATCGGATTCTCCACTTTTGATTAAAGGAGTGATTTAGTGGATAATTAGTTGATTTGTCGTTTACCGAGAACGTAAATACTATAAATTATCGAACCTCATTAAATCATTATGTTCTTTATAATTTTGATTTCTTTTTACTTGCATATATTATTACTTCTGTTTGAATTAATTACTCACATTATTATTAATTTATTTTTAAATTAATTATGCTATAATATAGTAAATTAAATTTTAATTATGATCTGTTCACATCCTTAACTCATATTTAGATCCTATAATTACTATTTTATTTTAATTTTTTTTATAAAAATAAAAAATAAATTATTTGAATAAGTGGTTTTTTTTAAGAATTTTTATATATTAATTTAAAATTTTATATTTATATAATAAGGATCAAATCAATAATTAATTCTCGTATCTACTCATCAACTTTAGTTCAAGTTGCTAAAAAAAATTGGGGTTTTTATATACATAACATTAAATTTACACAAAATTACGTATTTCATCATCAATTCGTAAATATTACCACTATCACACCATATTCATTTAAATTTTACATATTTCACATATTTCACATATTTCATATACTTTATAATATTATATGTAAATTAAAATGTATAAATTCATTAATATTTAAATTCTAATATATATTTTTATTTTTTACTGTAAACACATCAATTTTCTTACTTGAATTAAAAATTATAGTCATGTGGATTTAAATTCGGCATCCTAATTGAAAATTAAATTAATTTATTTATAGTATTTAATTAATATATTAATAATATAGTTAAGATCAAGGCCAATTTAGAAATGTGAAGTTCACCATCAAAGAATATAGTGTGAAATATGTGAAATGCGTAAAATTTAAATGAATATGATGTAATAGTGGTAATATTTACGAATTGATGGTGAAATATGTAATTTCGTGTAAATTTTATATCCTATATGTAAAAACCCCAAAAAAAATTTGATTTGGCTCTTCATTTTATAAATGTGAAAAATTTGAAGTGACTTATCCGTTCATAACTTGAATTTAACTCGATAAAATTAAGAGCTGTAAATATAAATTATGATTTAACTAAAAAAAATTGATATTAATTCAATTCGAATTAAATATCGACTTGAACTTGATGAAATGGGATATAATGACAATCCGAGAGAGGTAATGGAGAAGATTTGGGCCTTTAAAAGAAGCATAAAAAAAGAATACCGGTCTCACTGCCTCTGAAGTGACACCACCACCGGCGACTCCGATCAACTTCCGGCAATGCTGCTCCGACATCACGGCCCGCAGATTCCCAGAACGATCCCCACCGACGATGGATTTCCGACTTCCGACTCCCTGCCGAGCCCGCTCGAGCGCAACCCGCAGTCGCCGAAGGGATGGAGGAAGAGGGACTCCGATGGCGTCGGGCTCGGCATCGTGGCCCTGCTCGAAAGATCCGGAGGCTCAGGCGATCAGCGGCGTAAGCTCGTGGTCGGGGCAGCGTCGGCCTCGATCGCCTTCATCTCGAAGAAGCAGGCAGCGGCATCTTCCGGTGATTTTCCTGCTGCCGATTTCCTCAGGTACTGCTATTTGTGCAGGAGGCGGCTTGATGGAAGAGACATTTACATGTACAGGTAAACAAATTTCGATCAATCTCTTCTCCTCGAATCGTTGATTCGAATTCGAACTGAAATCGGCAAACTGATGAGAAATTTGGGGGCGATTTCAGAGGGGAGAAGGCGTTCTGCAGCATGGAGTGCAGGCACCAGCTGATGGTGAGCGATGACTGCTTGGAGAAATGTGGATCTGAAGTGTGCAGATCGGCCGATATCTCAACCTATCCGTGCTCCAACGGCGGCAGCAGAGGCCGGCGGTTAGTCGCCGGAATCGCGGCGGCGTAGCAGAGAAGAAGATGTGAGATCTCAGCGAAAGGCGACCTGGTGGGATTCTAGAAATATCGACACGATCGAATAAGAGGAGAGATTTATTTTTAAAAAAATATTTTAATGTGAATATTTATAGTTTTTTATATTACCTACTAAAAAATAATATTAGTTGGAAATTTTTTTTGGCATTATAATTCTTTAAAAAGCACCATTAAATACCATTTCTGTATAAATTATCTTTAAAATTATGAACTTCTAATTTTATTCTTTATTTAATTTCATCTCAAATAACATCACAGTTAGTCCAATAATTTTTTAACTTAATGGCAATTTTGTTCATAGATATTTCATTTAATTTATTTTAAAGAAAAGGTTGCATGACACTTGAAAATTTATTTTTATTGTTCATTTAATTTTTGAAAATAAATATTTATATGTGACACCTTTATTTTGCCAATTAAAAGTGCTGTTGAAGCTGGAAAGGAAAACCCCATCATCATTTGTGGTTTGTGGAGCACTTGAATGAAAGTCATGAGAAATTATGTGGTAATTAGTAATACATACAAAATAGAAAATAATAGCTATGTGAATATAATATATATATATATATATATATATA
>JAEMOT010001371.1:70577-96988 GCA_019297695.1 Apostasia ramifera | reverse complement strand
GGAGATTCAGAGTCTACCACCACCGCTGCGACTTCAGCACCCCCGGTACCCTGAAGAGACTCCAACGTCTGCACCAGGGCACCGGCAACCCTAGCCGTAGGGGTTCCTGCCTCCAAAGGTACGCCTGCCTCCGGCATCTTCTTCTCCGGAGGGGCGTCTGTCGCTGGTGCTCCGGCTCTGTTCTTAGAGAAGCCGGACGCAATCTTCCATTTCCTCTCCGCCATCTTTGTGATCGCTCTCGCTTTCTTTCAGAAACTCAACAGACAGGAAGGATAGAATGCGAAGCGGTTAAACTCCGCCCCATCTTATCCTTGCAGGCCTTGGGCAGCGCGTCCACTTTCGCGACGGTTCGCATTCCAGGACCCATATTAATATTCGCGCCCTGACAATGCGGGGGGCTGATGTTAACACGTAGGTTCCTGCGCTGTATCCTGGCCGAACACGTGGCGCCTGCCAGGTTTGTACTTGATTGATTGGATTTGCTCACTCAGCTTCAGATTTTGCAGGACTCTTGACCCAAGTCAAACATCGGGCACGAGGGTTCAGCCAACCCTCGCCCACGACGATCCAGGATCAACCTTCGTAACCTCGGGCACGAGGGTACGAGGTAACGCCTGTCACGATCAACTTCACCTAACCCCGTCGCTCTCCGTACAGACGTTCTTTCCCAGAAGAAGTACCAGCATTAAAAGATGTCATCTTCCCGTACGAATGGCAAATCTCTCCGGTGACAGATAAACGGCGCTCGGAGATCATCCATCACCTTTCCACCGGAAAACCAGGGAACTTGGGTGAAGCTGCACCATCCCTGCCTACAAACATCGCTGAACAGTTCTCCAGGAAAAAAGGAGGCAGAGACAAAAAAGAAACCAATACAGATACATAGAAAAAAGGGAGAGCTCTCTCCCCAGAAGGGTTTTTTCGATTGTAACAGGACTCCGGTTGAGGAGCTCCTGGCCTCTTCTTCTTCTTCTCCTTCTTCTTCTTCTACTCTTCAAAAAAGCATTGTACAGCCTTCAAGGCTATCCTTTTCTATTAGTGAAACTTCTTCGCTGACCGATCGGTGGACGTAGGGGATTTCCTCCCTGAACCACCTTAAATCTCTGTGTGCTTTTCTGGTTGTCTCGGAATTAATCTTCTCCCCGAGCCTCCGTTAACAGGCTCATCTCCTTTGCGCGCCGCCGTCTACCGGAACTCTCTTTTTTTGGTGTTTCTTGGGATCCCCACATCCTACGTCAACAAATATTAAAATAATTTTTTTATTTAAAAATTTTAAAAAAATTCGAACACCAGCGGAGGCTCGGGTGGGGTCTCCCCATGTGAATAACGATGACATTTAATTTATTGAATTATAATCGTAACCTACTAACTGAAAAAAGTATATATTATATGTTCTTTGTGTTTTTTTTTATTTCAAAAATTTTTCAACTAATTTTGAATGTAATTTGATGAAAGTATGAAAGCCAACATCTTATAACCGTCAAATAATCAACTGTCAGATTAATATTTATTGAAAATTATTACCATTTTGCCAAAATGACCTCCACATTTATAAAATAATAACACTAATGATAATTTCAAAAACGACATGCATAAATAAATAAATAAATATATATAAATCTGTATTATACTTAAAATCTAATTTAGTGTTATGAGTAATTATTGAAGTACTAGGATTATTTTCGTAATTTTTTTGATTTAAATCTTTTATTTGTAATCTTTTAGATAAATTTATATTATTTAATTTTTTATCTAATTGTCTGTTATATCCTATAGATACTTTTCCTTCGTGTATATATAATTATTTAGTAGGTATTTTTTCAATTAATTGATGCTTTTTTATTTTCTCTATATTTAGATTCTATTTTAATGATAATTGTATATCTTTATTAGTTAATTATTTTGGATATATTACTTCTGAATATTTATTATGCAAGTCATCTAATCGTATATCAGTAGGTATTGGTTTTATTTCTATATTATTTGTTTCAGAGAAATGTCCTAATAATCTCCAAGTAAAAGTTAAAGGTTTACTACCTTTTAACATAGGTATATTTTCTAACTTATGAAATATCATTAGACTTTGATCTAAATTTTCATCTTTTAAGCTAATGAAAAAATTAGAAAACCTTTAACTTTTACTTGGAGATAAAAAGTTAAACTACCTGCCCTATAATTGCCCCTCATACGTTACATATAAAAATAATTTAATAACACTAATGATAATTTCAAAAATGACATGCATAAATAAATAAATAAATAAATATATATATATTTATATATAAGGACAAGTACTCCATCAACGCTAGCAATAGTTATACTTTTTTCAAAGCAACCAATTTTTTTTTAAGCAACTTCCACTTAAAATTAATTCGATCGAACGTTGCGCTACTGTTAGACTCCAAGTTAACATAACAATTAAAAAAAAAATGATAATTTTATCTCTCTGTATATCAACCAAATGTTTTTCTCTACGATTTTCCTCTCTTCACTCTTTGCTTGGTGCACGCATTCTCACGAAGACTGTCGTTGGCTGGCCCGTGAGTGGACGGGGATTACTTGCGAGCAAACGCACAGCCACGCGGAGAGCTCGTGCAGAGCGATTGCACGCAAGCAATCATCCTCGTTGCTGCACACAGCGATCCTGCGAGACCACCGTGCACGAACGACAGGTTTCACACTGCACAACTGCCACGCACAAACGACCGGCTTTGTATGGTTCCCGTGGACAAATGGCCGGCACGCACACGTTCATGTTCAAAAATATTTCTCAATTTTTTTGGTTAAATTTGTTAGTTTTCATTCAAAAGGACTGTAAAAATGTAGGAGTTAAAGATCAAGAACTTTAGAACTTATTTGGTTGAATGATAAATTTGGATAAAAAAAAAAAATATTTTATTTTATAGAATTGATGAAAAAAAAATTTATTTTAATATTGGGACGTGTGTAGGATGTGAAATAAAGTTGATTTTTAATATTAGAATTTGTGTTGGATGTGAAATAAAATTATTAAAAATTATAATAAATTTAAAATATTATTAAACAAATATTTTGCTCATTTACATGCCCTACCCTGTTTGGCGCGAGGACCAAAATCAGAACCAAATAGTATTAATTTAAAAAACAATAATAACAATAATAAATAAATTTTTCTAATCATTCTACACAAATTCTAATATAAAAGAATATTATTTTATTTTATATATTCAATAATTTTCAGTAAAAATATTAATTTTATTTCACATTCTAGATCAAAATATTAGAATCTACTATTTGATATAGGATGTGAAATAAAGTTAATATTTTTATTAAAAATTATTGAGTATGTGAAATAAAATAATATTCTTGTATATTAAAATTTGTGTAGAATAATTAGAAAAATTTATTTATTATTATTATTATTATTATTATTATTATTTTAAAACTATTATTATTTTGGTACTGATTTTAGTCATCGCGCCAAACAGGATAAACTAATTTGTAAATACGCCTCAGAAGCCTGAATGCAATTTTTCCTATTAATTATATAATATAATTAATAAGGTTATTTTAATTCAAGTTAAAGTCAATTTAAGACAACAAATTGTGACATTCTCAATTTTTGAATAATGTAAGCATAGTAATTAATTTAAGATAATTTTATTTAGTTAATGTGAATTATTGAATTGTATAATTGTTTGATTATTATTTATGAAGTGTTTTAAAAGAAATAACTATAATAATAAAAATATTTATGAACTGGGATTGTAATAGATTAGAGAGAACACAAAATGAATGAATTTGAACTTAGATGTAAGTCTGACTTAAAATTATTATGACAAAATTAAACTATTTTTTTATGATTATTAATATATTATTATGGATATTGAGTTGTTTATTTAGTATTAAAAGATATTTTAAGATCACTCCGATTTAGCTAATTGATCCGTTGTTTAATTCATATATTAGAGGATCTGAGCGTGACATAAATAGTAAGCGATATCTGTGAAGAGATCAGCAGTAATGGAAAAACAGGGGAAGTTGAGGAGCACTGAAGTGAATAAATTATTTTATTTTTTGAAGTCCAACACAAATAATAGATTATTTGTAACATAAATATATAAATAGTAATAATATTTAAATTATATGATATTTAGATATATTAAAGACTTTGGAGGGATGAAATAATTGGGTTGAACTTCTAAGTTTACAATTTAATTGCTGATGGGTTATGATTCGAACAAATTCTATAGATATAATTTATATTTTTTCGGTAAAATTTAACAGAAGGTGTGGTGTTGTACATATATTGTAATTTTTTTTTTCATGTTTTGCTTTATCATAAATGTACATATTAAATAGAAAAATTGCATTTGGCCTATGAGGTTGAAAAGGCATTGAAAAGTGGTCCTAATATTTTAAAAATTTTAATTTAGGTCTCTGAGTTTACAGCAGCACTGCAGTTTTAGTCTTATTTAAGACATTAATTTTTTACTAAAATACTGTAAGCTAATTCTCGTCCGTTAACATTTTGAATTTTTAGAATATAATATTAAAAAATTAATGTTTATATTTTAAATTTTGATTTTTACTTAAAAAAAAAAAAACAGGAATAAGAAAAATTAAATTTTAAATTTTTGTTAAATTTTTAAAACTTAGTGAAAATATAGTGATGTAATAGCAATTTAAAATATATAAATAATTTAAATTAATCAAAATATGATTAAATTTTACGTTTTCTATTAATATAAAATTAGTAAAAATAGTGAAATTCTAAAAAGGCTCAAAACTATAGCATTTTTACAACTCTAAAGAACCCAATTTACAACACCTTTGAAACCTCAAAATCTCAAATGCAATTTACATTAATTTTTAATATTAATGTATTAAACTAACAATATGTATTTAATCTTCTATAAATTCTAATATAAAAATTAATTCTATTTCACATTCTACATAAACTATAAAATAAAAACTAAAATCATTTCACATTCTATAATTATCTCAAAACAAATCTAGCTCTATTCCAAACCAATACTGTAATTAGCAAATCTAAAAATAATCTCACAAATAAATTACTATCACATAAACACCATCAAAATAAGTAGTTAATTTCACTAAAAAGTTATTAAAAATTAGGGATAATTACCTACATGTCACATAAATCTTCATATATTACACCACACATACTTTCTTCACAATTTATAGTGTAAATTTTTGTAAAAAAAATGTGTACGGTGTAATATTAAAAAATTTGTGTGACATGCAAATAATTGCCCCTAAAAATTATTGTATAACATCACAACAACATTTGACGCTATTAAAATATTCAAAACTCAATGCACACTTGAACCTCACGGTTCTCACCGTAATTTTAACTCAAATTAAGCTCAATTTGAGTCTTTATGAGACAAACTCAGAATATATTTTTCATTGAGCTTTAATGACTTCAAATATATTTCAAATTAACACAAAATACATATGTTACATATATTTCTTATGTTATATGTTATTATTCAAACATGATTAGAACGTTTAACTATTTACTTCAAGGTGTCAAGCTCGGATCTTTACTCAAGACATTATATGCTTTTTGTCATTTCATCACATTCATTAGAGAAAAATAACATAAAGTTACCGTGATAATTTATTATAATTTACTTTTAAAATTAACCCAAAATGTAATTCAAAACAACTCAAGCTCAATTGGTTTTGAGAAAATCAATTTGAATTCGAAATTAAGACATTCAAGCTGAGTTCAAGCGAGCAAGTGAATTAATGTAGCACAGCTCTCCAAAAAAATAACGAAATCAAACAATCAAAACCCCTCATTTAACCAAAAGAACAAAAAAAAAAGGCATCACATAATAATAATAATAATACTAGAAAAGGTCCAAAGGTAAAAACATATCAAACACATACAATCATTAATGGCAAGTGAAGCATAAAATAACTAACACAAATATACCCGAGGGGTATTTAAGAAAAATAAAATATCAGAGAAAAACAAGCGGATTCTCATCAGAAATACATGAGCTGCTGAGCGGCGGCCAAATTGGGGAACCCGCCGTCGTAAATAGCCTGGCTAGCTCCAGCACCCAAAGCCAAGGCTGCTTGTTTGTGGGCCGGATGGGCCGGGCCGGGCATGAGGGTCTGGCCCGCACCCATCTTGTTCAGAGCCAGTGCCCGCTCATATGCGGGCACGTCGGCGGCGGAGATCCCATAGATGGGTGCGGCGGCAGGAGGGGGCAGAGGTTTAGAAGCCGTTCCCGGTGGAGTGGGTTTGCTACCCCATGAACACTGCAAGAAAAATGATTGCTTAAACTCAGTCGGACTCGTAATTCTACTCAATATTTATATATTCATGATTTTTAAATATAATATTTCTTTGTATATGAAATGAAACATAAGACAATTTTAAAATATATATATATATATATATAAAAGACAACATATGCTAGGGGGCATGTTTAGATTACATTAATAAAATTATATAATTATCATTCTAAAATGAAAATTAAATTCTACTCAAAATTAGGTGATATCCAAATATCATTATAAATATAACAAAGACAAGGTAAAGTTGAATTGATTTTTTTTATTATCATTAATATAATGACATTGAATTGAATATATAATAATTTAGAGATAACATAAATACTTGAAATCTATATAACATGAATATTTAGATAATATTGAATTAAAAGCTCTATTAATCTAGATGTCTGTATTATCTTGATGTCAATGTAATTTCAAAAAAATTAAAAAATTAAGATTTAACAACATAAATGATATCTAACTAAAAAATTATTAGGATGAGGCTACTGATGATGATGAAAATATCAATGCATTCTCAAACCACTTGCAATCACATACTTGTCAAATTTGATTTATGTCACATAGAATGTGGGATTTGTTGAGTATGCTTATTAATTTTAGGGTGTCGAGCCTTTCGCGTCACACTAAATCCAGTCATCGATCGCGGGGACTTCACTTTAATATCTTACGAAGCTAGTATATTTTTTCTTTTCACATCATTTTCTTTAAAGGCTGAATTTAGCAACTAGCCTCATCAGAACATATAAAGCTTTTTTTTTTTTTTTTTTTGATAGTAATCAGAACATATAAAGCTGAGGCCACATTCAATCTGCGATAAAACTAACAGGTTTGAGATGAAGTGAGCTTGAAAATGCATACCTTAATTGGCTTTCCACCGAGAATTCGACCGTTGCCAACCTGAATAGCTAGAGCGGCTTCGGAGTGATCATTGTACCTCACAAAACCGAAGCCCTTATCACGCTGAACACGAACCTCCTCAATCACCCCAGCGCCAAGGAGATGAAAGAGCCTGTGGAGGTCAACCTGGGTAACCTGCAATGCCATTTCCTTATTTCAGTAGATATGATAGAGAAAAGAATGGAAAAAGCGAATACACGGTCGCAACTGATCCTTCACAGTTCATAAGTAATTATGTGTAAAACAAAAATATTCACTTAAATTTATGAAAATGTATGATAATTACTTTATAAAATAAATGCATAATAAAATATTATCAGCACCATTAACTAAAGACGCCATATTTGTGGTGGCTAAAAATTGTCAGCATGAAGACAATGAAGATTCTGGAAAGGGCTAACCTCAGGAGCAAGGTTGCCCACATATACTGTAGTGTATTGTGGATTATTCTCAGGCAGATCATCATTGCTGCTCTCTTTAACTTCATCTGCAGAGAAATTTTCCACAATCAGACTCTCGAGCTTACAAGTCAAAAGAATTTACTAGCTTTTAGCTCAAAAATTGTGTGAATTCAAGTTTCGATAGATCAATTAATAAAATGATATTGGGAAGCAATGCAAATATAAACAAAGATATCTGAGGTGTGGAAATTGCAGTAGACCTCAGGGAAAATAATGCAGGATTAAGCCACACAAAAGAGTAGAGATATTCATGAGCACAAGTGAATGAGTGGACAAATACATACTTTGAATAGCCCGACAAATGAGTGAATATTAGTAAAGGAAATAATTAGCTGCTACATTGTTATTTTGCTTTTAAGTACTCATCAACAGTTAACAACCAGAAGCGAGAATGAAATACAATTCATGCAAAAAAATCCGTCTGCAGAGAAGAACAAAAGTTAGTGAACAGAAGAAAAGATAACTAATGGCAGCATTCTGGAGATGATTACTACGTAGAAAAAGGGGAAACAAGGTATAAACATCTAAAACTATATAGCGTTACAAATAACCAAGACACAATCAAATGCTACTTTTTCTACATTTAAAAACTAGAGTATACTCAAATACAGAGTCTCTATATCGTTCACCAATAAAATATTCCTGAAAAACCTACATTTTCAAAAACCGAAAATTAGTGCAATTTAAGTTTCCATAAAAATGGTGAGACCGATTACAGATATCGATAAGTAGAACCGTAACTACTTTCTGACAGCTTAAACTGAACACAATTACCCTAAATTGCACTGCAAGACCAATAATAAGAAAACAATACACTGCAAATCCAAATTTCTAGGTCAGATAAAAGTAGTTTTAGTTGAGCCCGCATAGAAGAAACTGCAAATAAATCTGCAACTATTGTCAGATGTGTGCTATAAACTATTGCCCCATTGCAATTGGTAACGGCTCTGCACATCAGCTGTAAATTTGTACTTACAGCAATCTTGTATATATATGTATATTGCGTACATACGCACACAATTGGAAATTGAAGAAAGAACTTCTATCTTGAATTCCTTTGGGTATCCAAGCAGGTTCATCTTCATCCACCATTACCTTAATCACCTCCCTTCACCAACACCAACACTGTCACTACGAATCGCGGTTGTCTTCGGATCGCGCTAGCCCACTTGGGCCACATGCTCTGCTTGCACAAGACTACCTTGCTTAGGCCGACTTCCCTCGCACTCTCCCAACTTTATTGCTATGCCTTATTGCCTTGTGTACGCCACTGCTCGGTCCCACAAACGCTTTGACGCTCTGCTTGCACGTTCCTACTTAGGTCCGCTTCACTCATGCTTGTGTGTCGTCTCCGGGATCTCTTGCCTTGCTTTGTTTGCATCACCGCTCAGGCCCACGTGCACTCTCCTGTTTTACTTGCTCAAGCCTACCTTGCTTAGGCTCGCTCCACTCGCACTCTCCCAACTCTATTGCCATGCCTTGTGTGCGCCACTACTTAAGCCCACTCACGCTTTGAAGCTCTGCTCGCACATTCCTACTCTACTCAGGCGTGCTCCGCTCATGCTTGTGTGCTGTCTCCGGGATCTCTCATTCCACCTCTCTTTTCTTCCGTCTTCCGGCTCCCGGCTCCCGGCTTCGGGCTCCATAGATTGCTGATACTTGATTAAAGATGAACTATGTCGATCTTTACCTTTTCTTTATGGTGTCAATGGTTTCCCTTACTCCTACAACATTGGATCATTTTAGTAGGGAGATTTTTCTATGCAGGAATATTTATCACCCTAAGAGGCAGCTTGGATGAATTACAATAGTATAGGCCCTTTACTATAGACTCAACAAAGTGAAAAAAACAATGATGATTTTGTAGTGGATAAATTTATATCTGGATTGCACCAATCTCTTTAATCAGCTCAGTCACAATTTGTGGAAAACAATGTTGTTCCTAATGTTGCCACTGGCTTATCTTGAGTTCTGTGAGTAAGAGATTGGTGCAATCCAGATATAAAGGGCCTATACTATTGTAATTCATCCAGAACTTTCTAGTTCATTATCCACCGACACAGAGGTCTCTGCACTTCTTGTCATCTTTCATACTTGTTGAGGGGGTCGTAGTGGTTGAGGTGGTTTTATTGGAGGTCGTGGTTGGGGTAGAAATGCATTTTCTTGTTCATATTATGGTTGAACCAATCATCTATCTGCGCATTGACTGAGTTAAATCAAACAAAATTTAGATAATTAGTGACTTGAGTTTTTTTATAGAAAATATTATTGACTGAGTTTTGAGTTTCAGTCACATTAAATTGTGTAAAAAGAAATTAACAAATATTTGTATTGCAAAAACGGTAGAACAAAATTACTGTCACAGGATTTAACATTAAATTCTAAAGTCTGTTTGTTTGGCAAGTTAAAATTCACTTTAATTTTAAACAAGCATATGGTTTATATGTCTCATAACAAAAACTTGTCCTCTAATGATTCCTTAAATGCTCATTTCGCTTATCAAATCTACATATGGCTGTACTCAAAGGTAAACAATGATGTATAAGCCACTCATTATACTTTTTCTTATCTATTTAATGTCTTTCCATTATTTCGTTCCTTTGCTTTAGCTTTATAGATTGTTAATACTCAGGTCATATCATGAAGCTTTGTAAATTCCTAAATAGATGTGGGCCATTGACACAGAAATGTCAGAGGCACTTGGGATCTAGTATCTCCTTTGTCTATTGTTCTCCCAATTGCATACTTTCACCACAAAACAGAGGATGGATTAGCAGAATTTAAGCAAAGATAGATTAAATAGAGGAATGCATTTGATATTTTGTGTAATAAAAAAATCTCTTAGGCTTAAAGGAAAATTTTATAGAATTGTAGTATAACGAATTACGTTATATGATGCTGAATACTAGCCTACAATATAGAAATATATATATGTATAAAATAATTGTTATAAATATGAGAATACTAAGGTGAATGTGAGTCTATATAAAAGTATAAGATGACAAATCAGTATATTCATGAAAATGTTGAAGTCTCAGTTAAGGATAAACTTAGAGAAAATCAACTTAGAAGATTTAAACATATATAATGAGGTCTATAAAATTTTTAGAAAGTTGAGTTAAGTTATTGAATCTTGCCCATGTAAAAAGAAGAAGAGGAAGACTAAAAAAAACATGACAAGAAGCTACCAAAAATGACTAGGGGCGGTATATTTGTTTGGGTTAATCAATTTGGTAACATTAAAGATCGAGTTCAGTTTTAAATTTTAAAAAGCCATATCATCTAAATTTGATTATAAACGACAGCCAAACCAACCAAATAAAATTTGGTTAAGTTAAAATCGTATTTTTTTCATTTAATCTTTTATCTCAAAAAAATTGAAAAAGTTTAAACCTCTTGACAATGATATTAAATATATATATATATATGCATATATACATATATAGCATATATATAGGTTGGAGAATGAAGTAGGCAGGAAAAAAGGCAAAGTAACTTTAAGAGAATCCTAGATATTTCTAGAATATTCTCCAACAGTATAATATCTCAATATATTAGAGAATCATCATATTCAATTTGCTATATGTTTGATGAGTTTAACATGGAGACAAGAATCCAATTGATACCAACCTACTGATGCTAACTCTGACATACACTTTGAGTCTGAGGTTGACTTGTCCTCATTAGAACCAGCACCCTTTGTAGCCCAATTGCAACGAATCTGCCGATTGCATAGCCATTTACCTAGATGGTAAGTGACAAAATAGCATAAGAAACAATGTAACCAAGTATAGTTGATCATCACGGCATAACAGATGGAAAGGGAGAAACAATAATGTCCCCAGATAACTGCTTTGCATTCTTTGTACAAATGAATAAGAAAAAAGAAAAAATGTGCGTCGAGATGCCATTTGTTTAAATAAACATATGTAAAGAGATATTTTTATAGCAATGTTATCATATTGTAGACTTTGCAGGTAACATTGTGCAATAAGCCAATCCATTCATGTAAGGCAGTCTTAATCTTAGATAGCAATTTACCATTCAAATCATTTATGGCGCTTTGTGCATCCTGCAAAGAAACATTCAAGAAAAACATCAATTCCAAGTCTCACACAAAGCGAAATTTCAAATAAACTCAGGCAAACAATATTCACCTGTTGATTCCGGAAAGACACAAAACCAAACCCTCTTGAACGTCCAGTCTTTTGATCCCACATAACTCTTGCATCCCTGATCCACACATATAGCATTAAATTTACAACAGAACCACATTCTACGCAAACATAATGCAGGAATATAACATAAGAGGATATACGCAACAAACACTAGATGTCGTTCAGTAGAGACAATTTTAAAAGTTTTATTTTTTTAAAGTCAAAAAGTTTTATTTTGAAAGTCAGTACAGACAATTTTAAGGAGTAAATAGCTGCCAGCCAATCATAAAAGAAAGGAAAAAAAAAGAGAAAGAGAAATCTTACGAAATGCTTGGAAACACAGAGAAGCATGCAAATAAATTAGCATCTGTAACCTCAGGACTAAGGTCACCAACAAAGATGTTATAATGACCTAAAGGAAAAATTTATTGTCACATCACTTACAAAAATAATAGTTTAAACTAAATTCGACAATGACATATATACATACAAACACATATGTATGTATATGTCTATATGTAGTATGTAGTATGTATAGGTGCAAAACTCAAATAAAACCTGAAGTGTCCTCTCTTTGAGTACTAGCAAAAGCCCAATTAACTTTTATAGGTTGACCAAAACTGCCAAGGTAAGGAGGATATCATTAAGAAAAAATACAAATGCCAAGCAAATGTAACAATCAAATAAGTTAAGTTCACTTACATATGCCTTCCATTAAGTGTGACAATTGCAAGTGCAGCTGAACGACAATCAAAGTAATCAACAAAACCATACGATGACTGCACCAAAACAATAAATTATTCAGTCATGAGAACAAAGCAGATACATCATTGAAGAATGAGGAGACACTGAACATAAGCTAATTACAATCTTGTCTAAATTTCCAAAGCTTGATCATGAATAAAACACCTATAGATGCATCAAAGGATAATTAAATGCCAATGCGGTTTTTGCAATAAGTATATGTTAATATTATGCAAACACACAAATGAACAAAAAGAAAGCATGCAACAACAACAACAACAACAAGAATCCCAAACTAGTTGAGGCCAGCTAAATGAATTGCAATTATCCATTCAGTCCTCATGAAGCTATGGACTCTATAAAAATTGCTTAATATATGTAAATTTCGTATACCACAAGCAATTACCTTGCGTGTGCAAAATAGCCGAAACACAGGCTTCATTATAGTGCAAATAGAGCCATTATGGCTTAAGAAAGCTATTTAGGAATAATGGAACTCAAAACACACGCCTATTAAATAAACATGAACATGACAGAGTAAAAAGGAAAAAAAAAGAGATTAGATATGGGTCACCGTGACAAACCTTTTCTTTCCTGATGAGTTTGCAACCTTCTACAATACCAGTACTTTGAAAGACATCTTGAAGAAGTGCTTCAGTAACTTGAACATGAATATTGCCTACATAACTGCATCAGCTCAAGTGCATAACACAGCATAAAAAATCAGTATTAATATTAAACATCTAATGGAGTATATTACAATTTAAGGGATTATGAAACATCACCAGTAATGCACTTAAAACAGTAACTTTATTAGCTCAATGCGATGAAAAAGGACCAAGAAAGTCATACAGACTAAATCAAACCTAAGGAAGTAGTGACAGTTACGAAATAGTAGCTAATAAAAGTTGGTAAAAAGGAACGAGAAACTCATGACGGCCAAAATTAAAAGGGAAAACAAACAATACACAGACTGAGAAAATAAAATAACAAAGAAAATTAAAAAAAAAGGCCCCAAAAACACTCACACACTGCGGCATGTACTTGAATCAAATCCAGGAGGCAGATTTCCGCTGGGAATTGGCCCTATCTGCAAAATAAAAGTGTAAAAAAACAAGAAACAAAAAACCTCTCTCCCCAAACAATCCCTAAAAACCAAAATTGCCAAAATTCAAGGGGCAAAAAGGGGAAGAAAAAATGTTTGCTTGCACTAAGATAAAAATCTCTAAAAATATCAGAAGTGCTACATACTCAAGTCCCCTATGAACCCATCACCCAATAAGATAACCCACCAGGATGTGGAAGAAATATGTAATACAGATCCATATAAGAGAAGTCAACAGTAGGCCTTAAAGAACTGCTAGATACTTCAGAGACACCTAAAAGAGAAAAGGAATCCACGTTGGAAGTTAGAAGTTGCAGCATACTCTCTGCCGTGTTATCATCCTCTGGAGTTTGGACTTCAAAGTAAAAGCAAATATATATCATTTCACAATATAGACCACTAACCATGGTGGAATGGTTATCTCTAATGCATCATCAATATCAAATTTGTGCACAATACGTATTCGCATGATATAAAAGTGAATATCATCCAAAAGCGATCCTCACTAACTTGATGAATTAAAGAGTTGGAACACTGCAGAAATTACATGGACACTCTGAAACAACAAAAGTTTACAAGAACAAATGAACAGTTCAGATAAAAGCGCTCAAGTAACACAAGAACCTAAAACTCCAGATATTTTGCCTTTCAAGAAAAAAGGACAGCTGAATCCAAAAATTCAGGATTATCATTAATTATATACAATATTTCACAAAAGGAGAGACACTAATCTTAACGATCTATCCCAAAAACCTAAGAGTCAAACCAGATCGCAGAATAAACGAAAAGAAGTCGCTGAATGTAAGAAGGAATCTACCGATTTGCAGGCAAAGCGACAATTGACCTAAAACCCTAATAATCAGACAAAATATCCAGCAGAAGTAGCAAACGAGAACTTAAGAACAAAGGAATCGAAATCAGGTTAAATGAGTCAGAGAAAAGGCAAAGAAATCATTACAGAGCAGCAAATTATATGAGAGCAGTCACATTATGAGAAAGCAAAGGGGCCAGACCTGAGGCGCAGTCAATATTCCCGGATGTTGGTATAGTGATTGTTGCTGCTGCTGGAGAAGGGCCTGCTGCATCAAAACTTGCTGCTTGAGCCGTTGCTGCTCCATTCTTCCGCAGTCTAGGGTTCTTCCGAAAGGCAACGGTGCAGACGATGAATCCGATCCAAGCAAAAGAATAATGGCAAAACACAGCTACGATAAAGAAATCACAGAAAACCCCTCCAGAATTAACAAAAAAAAAGCCTCGAAATCGAAGGAAGAACAGAGGATGACGCGCGGCCGCGCAGTCGGCAGAGTACGAGGCTGGGCAGAGCCGCGGAGAGGGAGAAAGAAGTCTGGAAAGCAGGAATTATATTATGACTATGAAATAAAAAATCGAAAACAATAATAAACTTTTGGGCTTCATGGGCCTGTCACAGGCCTACTAAGGGCTGGCCCAAAAAGCCCATTAAAAGCAGAGCAGCACAAGCAGCCGATCCTACTTGGGCCGGAGAGGTAAATAATGGTGTTGTACTTTGGTGGGTGAGATTTGGGTCAATGTGTTTACAACCCGACATATCATTCACCGAATCATAGAAGCTTAGGCTTGAAAATCTGGGAGACGACGTCCTTTGGCGAGAAAGCTCTGAATACTTTTAGAGTGTTTTGCAGTTGTTTTGACTAGTTATACTATTTACGCTTCACCTATAAGAGCAATGGTTAATACCAATACTGAAAAAGAAAATCTAGTTTGTTGACGTTAATTATTGGAGCAGTCCCGCTTTGCAGGATTTTGAAGTGAGTGCTACTTTATGCTTAATAGGTTTTGCGTGAGCGTGAAAGCGGAAGGATGAGATGGAGAAAGAAGTGGGATTTGGCAGCAAGTAAGAAGCAAGAACGATGGGAGAGACGAGAAGAGAGAGAGAGAAAAGTAAAGAAATTTTAATAATTGTTATAGTCATTTTTTTTAAAGTACGTTTTATTATTTTTATCATGAAAATTCATGAAAATCGTTTAAATAACTCGTACGAAGTTCTTAAATCGATATTAAAGATTAATTTAAAAATTTTACCAATTGAGATAATCGATTGAATTTTTTAAATTTTTTAGAAATTTTTCATGAACGTATCTTAGGAGAAAAGGTCAATGTAATTCTCATTAGACAAAAGAATGGTGAAGGATAATTTAACCTAAAATACGAGAAAAGCTGGAATTACTTTCAAAAATGGTACGACTTAATTGACTTTTATTACGAACAACAGGTTTTGCTCGAAAGAATTACGAACTAATTTGATTGATATCAAAATCCAATTAAAGACGATAGTAAAAAATACGACTCTATCATGGGTCATAAGTCGGGTCAGACTGACCCTATCTCATTTTTTAGTAACTGAAAGTATGAATCTAATTAAAATCAGCCTGAACTGTCTTTTTTTCTCTTCAGTTGACCACGAAATTCCAGTCTCCTTTTTTCCCATGTTCATTGGCCGAAATTAATTAACTAAATTTAAATATTAAGTTAAATAAAATAAACATATGATATACCTATAAACTTATTGCCTATAATTGGTAACAAGTCAAAGTGGGGTCGCGTAGGGATTCCTTTTTGACCCCTAGCAGGAAGGCTTTTGTCAGCTAATTAATGCTGCTTCTAAAATGGAAAAATGGGGGTTTGGGAAAAATTTTAATCTTTAACTATATTTATTTATTTATTGAATTGAAGTCCACTTTATTTAATTAATTAACATAAATTTTATATTAGGACAATTACCTACATGCCACACAATTTAGTTTTATTTATGCCTTATCCATCCATTCTTAGTTAATTACGCTATGCACACTCAAAATATTATAAAATCTTACATACACATATTTTAACTTATTTCTATTATAATGAGTAATCATAATTTTTTAATAACCTAAGTATAGTCAGATTACAAAAAATCTGAGCCATTCATCATATTATTTTAAGGATATTTAAATATATTTTGAGTTAAAATTTTAAAACCTTAATATTTAGGTGACAACAAAGGAAGAAGACATCCGCGATGTGAATTGATTTTAGAACAAATCAGCACTTTAGTGTGGTATTGAGGAAGAGAAAAATATGTACCATTAAGAATAAAAATATAATTTTAATGATTTACTAACAGAATATTTTTTTTAAATAAATTTTGATTAAGTTTTAACTTTAAAAATTCAAAATTTAAATTCAAAAACATGCTTGTTGCTTTTACAATTTTAAGGATTTAAATTGAAGTTTTGAAATAATTAGAATTAATTTAAAATATTGTTTGTCCTCAGGAGCCCGGATGCAATTTACCCTTTAAATTATAGCACGTGCGAGTTGCGTGACTCCCACTCCACCTTAGCGAGCAAGCTGATATAATTAATTCGGATAATTAAATATGGCAGGCGTGCCAGCCACATCCCCACCAAAATTGCAAAGAAAAAAATAGCAAATGGCATTATTGGCCACGTTCTTTATTTATTTATTTTTCTCTTATTTGCATGATTATTATTGTAACACAAATTTTTAATAACAAAATTTAGACTCATTTTGTTAAAAAGATAAAAAAATTATTTGATTAAAATTTTAAATTATTTTTAAAATTATATATGATATAAAATAAAATAAATTAGTTATATTAAAAAATTATGTTGAATGTAAAATAAATTTGATTGACTCATTGAGAATTGTGTTGGATGTAAAATAAAGTGATAAATATTTGAATTTGCACAAGATAAAATATAAAATAATTTTTAAAATTTTTTAAAAATAACTTTAAGATTTTTATATTGGCTAAAATTAACTATGAGTTTGAACCTATTACCAAACAGAGCAGCAGTTTCAGTTTGAATTCATGGATTTCAATAACTTCAACTGTTTTAGTAATTTCAGTATCAACAGTTTTAATTTTTTTTATAAATTATTTAATTTTATAAATTTAAAATTAAATTTATTAACAATAATTATTTAATATTATTTTTTGAAAGAGATGATTTTTGACAGTTTTGACAATATTGTTTGAGATTCAGCTAAGTTGTGGCAGCTGAAACTATTGAGTTTTGATTTTGGGTGAAATTCAATAACCTTTTTGAATCAGTTTGTATCAAAACTTGACTATTTTTCGGCATATATTTGAAAAGCAAACACGAAACAAAATCAAATATTTCATAATGTTTATGCACTAAACTCAAAAAACTCAAAAAGTTTTGAGATCGAGCTCAACATTACAGATGAATACGAATTTGAATAGATTACTAGTCGGTTCAGTTTAGCTCATTATAGCCTTACGTTTGATTAATTATTTACTTCTTCATTATTTTTTTTAATATAAAACATCAATTTTATACAAATAAAAGAAGAGAAATATAAATACGATACAAGAGATTTTAATTAGAGCCAGCGTTTCAAGTGGTCATATTAAAAATAAATTAATTAATTAATTAAAGATAATTACTTGAAGACTAGCACTAAAATAAAATAATACTAAAATTCTCATATATTATCTTTTATTTTAAAAATATGATATCATATAGCTTCTTTTAGTTTAGTGAAAAAAAATTTACTTAAAATCAGAAAATTTTAAGTTCGAATTCACGTTATTATAATTCTCAATTAAGTGGACGAAATTACGGTTTTTAAAAATAAAAAAAAACTATAATGTCAAAATAAATAATTAAAAATTAATATAATTTTTTTAAAGAAAATGATAGATATTTTTTAAAAAATCAAAATAAAAAAAATCAATTTTTTGAAGCAATTAACTACTTACCGCATTAAATATATCTCCTTAAATAAATGCATATAAATTATATTCATATTATAATTATTTTTAGTAGTTTAAGATGACACAACGTGGATATACATAAATAAATAATATATAAAATGACATAATTGATTTATGATAACACATAAATAATTTTTTCTTTTTTTGAATTCTGCAGTTTTAGTTTAGTCTAGTTGTAGAACTTCACTGATCTAAGTGATCTTATTTCGAATTCTGTCTCACCGATAATTTTGTTTTTGCACAATTTGAAGGTAGATTTTTCGCTTTCTCATATTAGATTTCGAGCTAACCTTAAATCGATTCATTTCAATCTGAATAAAATCCTATCAACATTTAAATCGATTTCAACTCAATTTTGAGCCGAGCCAAATAGAAAATTTCCCAATCTGAGTTGACTCTGACTCAATCAGAATCACTGTGATATCAGCCCTGAATCAAACTTCTATCTTGACTCAGCATGACATCAACCTCTCCCACCCTACAAACACCAGAACTTTTTTTCACCCAGGACTTGTTTAGTTGGAGGATAAATTTAAGTAAGAAAAGAGAAAATATTTTATTTTATAGAATTAATGGGAAAAAAATTTATTTTAATATTAAGAAGTGTGTAGGATGTGAAATAAAGTTAATTTTAAGATTAGAATTTGTGTTGGATGTGAAATAAAGTTATTAAAATTTATAATAAATTTAAAATATTAATAAAAAAATATTTTGTCTATTTTTAAGTAATTATCAAACATGCCCAAAGTACCACTAATCTTTGAACATCTGATGAGGTTCAAGAAAAAAGAGAGGTTAGGAGAGCAGTCCATAATGTAAAAAATATAATATTTGAGGGTATATATAAAAAATTAAATATTAAAAAAAAAATAATATACAAATTTGTTTAAAGTAAAAAATATATATTATAGATTAATAAAAATTTTAATAAAAAAAATTAAATTATTACATCTTCTCATGTAAAAAATAATAGGTCTAAAAACTAATAATTTTTTTTAAAAAATATTTTCATCAATAATTTATATTTATTTTATATTATATATAAATTTAAATATTAAAAATTAATTTTATGTTATATATCACACAAAATCTAAATATTAAAAAATAATTTTATTTTAAATTATATAAATATTTTAATAAAAAATTAATTTTATTTTACAATAAATACAACTCTCAATAATAACATAATTTTATTTAATATTATAAATATTATAATAATTTTTTCACTCTACTTTTAAATTTTTTTTAAAATATAATCTAACTAAATGAAGCTAAAAATGTATTACAATAAATTATAAAAAATAATTTTATATATTTAAAATTAAATAAAAAACTCATATTTAATAAATTACAATAAAAACAAAAAATTCATACCTTACTTTATGTAAAAAAAAAATTATTGTTATTGGTCTTATTTTATATACTAGTTTTGTGGGTGCATAAGGAGAATCAAAGTATTCCTAAACTTTCATGGAGAAATTATTAAAATCCTGTTTGACGGGATGACTAAAACTAATATCAAAATAATATTAATTTAAAAAAACAATACTGACAATAATAAATAATTTTTTAATTATTTTATATAAATTTAAATATAAAAAATAATATATTATTCAAATATTTTCATTTAAAATATGAAATAATATTAATATTATTATTAAAAATTATTAAGTAGATGAAATAAAATAATATTTTTAAATTAAAATTTATGTAAAATAATTAAAAAAATATTTATTTATTATTATTTTTTAAATTTTTTAAATTAATATAATTTTGATCTTGATTTTAATACTCAAACCAAATAGGACCTTAAATTGCTTTATAATGAGTTTGTAAAAATAAATCGAGTTGAAGATAACAAATCATTAAATTAAAAAATGAAGGACTTGAGCAAATACAAAAAAGAAAAATATTCTCTAATGAATTCTTACGAGCAAAACAATATTTGATTGAGATGTAAACCCAAGCCAAAGTATTGTTTATTTCTTAGAAAGCATGCATCTAATTAATTATAATAACTACAAATATCTTCTTCCACAAATTCAAAGACAGAGATCCATGTGAAAGAAGATGAGATATTGAATTCCAATTCTATAGTCAGAGATCACGCCTGCCATACATATTTTAACAAGATTTTTCAACTACAATCCGAGCTCATACCAGGCTTCGAGATCTGCGGCCCCAAGCCCAGCCATGGCTGATTCATCTCCTCCTTCTTCACAGCTACCGCACCCTTCAAACCCACGCTGCTGTTCAGTTGATAAGGTGCCTTCGCATTAATCCTGAAAAAAATTTAAAAGAAAAAAAAAACGGAGTTAAATGTTTGTTCTTCTTAAAAAAAAATTGATTTGGGGCCAGAGATTCTTCCTCACCGGTCCTTTCTCTTCTCCAAGAAGCGGTGCAGTGATGCCTTCCTCGCCTGCAGGGGAGGATCTGTTTTCCAGCAAACAGGGCAGAGATCAAACGAGAGAATAAATGGATTCAGATCGGTAGGAGGCGGAGCAGGCAAAAGTAGCTCGGCTTACTGGAAAAGCTGTGCTGAGGCCGGGGGGGGAAACTCGCCGGAGGATTCGCAGGTTCAGGGAAAGTGGATTCCACAGCGGCAGTGGAAACCGACTGGCCGCCGACGACGACGCAGCCTTTGTTCGCGATTTGCATCAGATCCAGGGCCTTCTCGGCAGGAAAGTTATCGAACACCAGCACTTTCCCGCCGTAGAATATGGTCAGCTGCGCCTTCTCCGGCTCCCTGCACGCAGATCCACAACCAAATGCAATAAGAAAAGCAGTGTCTAGGATTTTGTGGATGACCGATCATTAAACGGCGTAAATGGAGATTTTGTGGCATACTTGGAGCAAGTCGGCGCGGCGGAAGAGAATATCTCCATGTACCTGGCGGCTTTTCGTGCCAGCGGCTCTTCCTTCGGGCCCTCGACGTCCTTGCCGGAGTTTGCGATGCCGGGAAGCAACCTCATCGTCGTCGGAGGACGATACGCCTCTATCTTACCTGAAAAATAGCAGATAATCGAGTAATAGAACTTCAGCACTACTTCTAGGTCTCAAATCTAATTCGAAGTGACGAAGATTTCAGTAAAATCAATAACAAATTTCCACAAATTGAAAAACAGATCCATAATTTAGGGCAAAATGAAGAACTCGAAGAAAACTCACCTATGGCGGAAGAGTCAAGAGAGCGAGAGGAGATTCCGAGGGCGAGATCGGCGGGGCATCCCTTCTCCTTGATGTACTGGCTCAAAAGGCCGCAGGTGACAGCGAAGCTCGACTTCTCCGGCCGGTTCCCCTTCTCCGAACCGCTCGACATCTCTCCGATCGTCGCCGGCGAAGCGCCCGTACAGCGATCCGTAGCCCCAGGAGTGGTGCTTTCTCTCTCTAAAAAGCCATGGATTCCGTTCCTCCACCTTTTTCTCCCTCTTCACTGTTTGTTTCCTTCACGCGCTGCTTCTCCTCTGTTTCCAATTCCTGCGCGAGCTATGAAGTCTCCTGGCGTGGGGCGCTGGGCGCGGATATAGAACACGTGATTCTCGAGAATTGAAAACAAAATGAAAAATTAAATATCTTATTTAATTCGAAAAATAATTTTAAAAACTAAATAGAGCAAATTGCAAGTGGGTTCCAGGCATTGGACAATTATTACATACTGCCCAATTTAGGCACACATGTCGGTTTTAACAGCTATTGGACTTATGATTGGCTCTTGTATTTTTGCTTGGTCCTTTTAAATAAAAAATATTTATTTAATAAAATTAGTTTTAAAAATAAATTATAATAATCAAAATTCTCATCTAACAACTCCTTTTTTTTCCCCAATATTTTAAAATATTTCAAAACATTAGAGAGTAAAATTTAATCGGCTTCAAGCTTGACAAAGAAGTATAAAATTTGAATCAAAGAATCTAAATTAAAGATTTTTTAAATTGTGATTAGTTTTCAATGATTATTTAATCTTAAAGACTCTAATATAATTTACTCAAATAAATAGATAAGATTACCACAAATAAAATATGATTAAATAAATAAATAGTTAAATTACATTTATACTGTTGAGATAGACCTATACTTCAAATAGATTGTAAGTTTAAAAATGCTTCACTGTGTTTTTTATTTTTTTTAATAATATTTATTTGAATTTTTTTATTTAATGATGAAATGACTAAGGTGCCTGACACTCTCCTTCTTTTCTTTTTCTTAATTTTCTTGCAATCATTATATAATATCTTGTGATCTAAATATAGAGATATTATTCTTTTTTATTTTAAGAAACTATGTGATCTGAATATTTTTCAGAAAATTACTTATTTTAATATTATTTTAGCCCAAGTATCTTTAACTATAGAGTTTTCCATTATTAGCCTTATAGTTTTAACTTAAAATTATATTATTTATTTATATTGCTCGGGAATTTTCCTCCCATTTTATTCTTGTTTCCCTCCACTTAAATGCTTGCCAGAAGTCGCTCCTCATTTGAGTTATTTTGATTAACTTATATAGACATCACCAATAACACTCCTTATCCTTTCAAATCCTGGGTTGTCACGCATTGCCGTCAATATCGTCAATGCCAAGAATGGCTTACACTATTTGTTTTTCTAGTCTGCCAACGGAGAAAAGTACGAGAAAGAATGAGAGCTAAATAATAAGGCAATGGCGATAATTGCTCTTATATAGATAGCTTAAGCAATCAGGAACTCCCGATCTCTCTCAAGATTAATTACTTTGTAGATAGATTTTTATATATAATGATTGAGGTATTCTATAATTGTTTAAGATTTTAAATAGAATTAAATTGACATGTTCATATAGTATTCACAACTAGTTCCTATTCTGGCTGTATTGTTGTTATTATTCTCTCTTATGCTTGTGAAATCGATCAATTGTGATAATATTTTCCTGAAATCACACTCTTATCTATTCGCTTAGTTGGACTTATTCATAGCTATTTATCACAGAAAGTAAATATTGATAAAAAAAGTCAATCTGTATAGCATAATATTAGCAAAAATTTAATGATTTTTAATAAAAATTTATGATTTTTAATAAAAATTTATGATTTTTGATAAAATTTACACTCATGTATTTCTAAAATAGCATCAAGTTTCTTCTTCAAACACTATAATAAGGAAGATTTTGCAAAGTTCATAACCTACATGAGGAAAAATGGTTTCAGAAGTTCGTGAGTGATATGAAATAGGTTTAAATGTAGGAGACGACATTGTAATTTATCCTTGTGGCCGCCGGCAACCACGTGGGAAATTTATGCCCTGGTATCGCAGACCAAACGGCGAAAATCGTTGGAAACGCGTTTCCCGTGAACAGAAATCAAGGGTAAATTCATTCTTAGTCACTGTAATTTGAACAACATTTTGTATTGGTCCATTTGTGCACGTTGATTAAAAAAGAAATTATACTAAATAACTCATTTGCTCATTTAATTTTTTTTTGACAAATTAAGGTCAATATTGGGGTCTATCTCAATCTAATCCGATCAATTTAAGACCATCCCTATATCTATATGTATATATTCGTTTGTTAATTTAATGATTTTTTGGTACAAAATATTATAAATAAAATAATAGTAATTTATCAACTATATTTAACTGTTAACAACAAAAATAGAAAAAAAAAAACTAAAGAGAATAGACCACACAAATTTTACATGAAACCTCAAAAGAAGGGAAAAAAAATCATAACTCTTCGATAGTAATTTAAGATTCACTGTGTTAAAAAATTACTGGATATAGACATCCCAATAGAAGCTCGCCACCTACACAGGTGAACCACTCCTACACAATTTTAACATTGTTAATGATATTTTTTATATTATTTTACATATTTTATTATATACGTAGCAAAAATAAACGTATATATAACAAAGTAATATATTGCAAATATAGGCTTATACGAACTATCTTGTTTATATATATTGTAAAAATAAGTTTATACTGAGCAAATTTTGCAATGTATAAGCCTATTTTTACAATTTATAGCTTGATATTTGCTTTGTATAGACCTTATGTTTTTATATTACAAATATATACTAGCTTGATATATTTCTCTCTTTGTTATATAAAAACCTATCATTGCTAAGTATATGTAAAATGGTATAAAAAATATTGTTAACGGTGTGAAAATGGTGTTAAGACTTACGGGTGCAGGGGGGCCCACCCGCATAGGTGGTGGGCCTTCATTGAGTGCCAGACATCCTACACGTTGAGATGTTTGCACCCAATAATTTTTTCACAATGTGTTAAGATAAAATACAAGAGAGAGGGAGTTATAGAGAGAGAGAGTAAAGAACTATAGAGAAAGAAGATTTGAACTATGTGTCAGTCTTTTTTGTTGCTATTTATAGATGGTCGATGAGAAATGATCGTCTTTCCATATGTCGCCACATCTCGAGATATCTTAAGGTGTATTTAAGAAAGCGTTTCATCAAGAAAAAACACCCTTGATAATGCTAAAAGTTAAAAAAAGTATTTAGTAAGACAACTTTTTTAAAAAAAATTTAGGTTTTGAAAATCTCAAAAATAGCTACAATCAAAATTTAAAAAAAGTAATTTTATTTTTTTGCAAATTTGAAAATAAAATTACCTTCAACTATTTTATATAATATTAATTAATAATTTTTATATTAAATTAAATAAAATTAAAATAATCAATATAATAGATGTAATAATTATTTGATTTTTATTTTTTTAATGATTGTACATATATTTTAAATATTATTTAATAATATAAATATTTTTATTATTTATAAATGAAATATATATATTAATAATAATTAAATTTTAAATAAAATATTATAAAATACATAAATATAATTATTTCAATCTTAAAAAAATATATGGATATAATTAAATATATTATTAATATATAATTATAATTTTAATCAAATATATATAATTAAAATTATCTTATATGAGTCTAATTTAATCAAAAATATAATTTAGTCATATAACATAGTAATTTTATCCAATAATACTACTTTTAGTAGTAGTTTTTCGTAACAACCCGTCAAACAGAATTTTTTTTTTTAAATTAGCAATTTTGTATATAACTATATAATACTATATTTTTTGAAAAGTCAAAGCAGTGCTGGTCTTATTTAGTTCGAGGTGAGTCTTTTGTCTAACACAAATTTTAATTATAAAAATCAATTTTAATCAGTTGATCTTATCATTTAATCTCTCTCTTCTTAATAAAACTAAACTATGTGGGACTCTTCATATAGGATATTAATTTTTTTACTTTTATTTCTGAAAATTTGTATTCTTTTATATTTTGAGTGAGTTGTTTTTTATTAGGTTTTTTTTATTAGTGTTTTGAGTAAGAGTTACCCAGAGAGATTGACCTCTTATGTAAATATTATTTTTTTATAAAAATTTAAATATTATTAAGAGAGCATTTGGTTCAAATAACCTTCTATAATATTATAAAATTATTAGTCAAGAAATAACATCTAAATGTCATGACATATAAATTACATGACATAATATTGAAATAATAACGAACCAAATGCTCTCTACCAGAAAAATGAAATGAGAAAGCCCAATTATATTCTACTACCACGTCTATGCACTATTTGCAAATTAATTTTTTTTGGGCTTGTGTATTTAGAAATGAACAGGAAAGTAGATAGTAGGGTATATTAATTTAGATAGAATGATTATTTTATTTTACCTTAATTACTTATAAAATAGCTATACTCATTTTTAATTTGATGAAATAACTCTTTCATAAAATTTTTTATTTTACATAGAATAGTCATTTTTTCTATCAACCTAAGGAATAGCTATTTCTTGTTGGCTAAAAATATTATTCTAAAATTACCTTTATTCATATATATATACTCATACAAATAAATAAATAAATATATATATATACATCTTCATATATATATATATATATAATACATATATATATATATTTAT
>JAEMOT010001371.1:3663-67748 GCA_019297695.1 Apostasia ramifera | reverse complement strand
GGCGGGTCCGCAGCCGCGCGGCGTGTGCGACCCACCGATGGCCGCGCGGCCTCAAGCTTACGCGGGGATCGGAAGGATAGAGAGAGAGGCCGCCTCTGTCTTTCCTCCAGATCCGCTAGCCTCTCTCTCTCTCCTTCCGATCCCCACGCACGTGCGAGGTCACGCAACCCGCCGGCAGCCGCTAGTAGGTCGCACATGCTAAGCAACCGTCGGACCCGCCGGCGACTGCGTGGCCTTGCATGTGCGCGGGGATCAGGAGGAGAGAGAGGGGAGGAGTATAATGGTAATTTTAAAAAATTTTAATAATAAAAAAAAATTTATTTGATAATTTATTAAAACTCAAGGACCCCGATATTATAATTTTAAAAATGAAGCCTATGCATTATTAAACGTTAAATTCAGAAATCTAAGTATAATTTACCCAATAATGTAAGTAGCTTATTAGGAGTAAAAGTAAAGAAAATAATAAAATTAATTAACTGTATTTTGGCTGGAGACCAACTCAAAATAAATTAAAATTTTGATGAAACTTATGGTGACCTAATTTCAATTCNTATATATATATATATATATATATATATTTGATAGTAGAAGAATAATAATATTAGAAGACTCTTTCTTGCAAGTAATAAGGGCCAAATTTTCTTCCAAATTTCCCATCATTGACATTGGACCCTAATCTACATATTCATATATTCTTCCTTTTGGTATCTCAGATTTGTTAAATATTTTAAAACCAAATTCCTAAAATCTATTTAAATATTTCAGATAGTTTTTATTACACAGTTTCTGTTAGTTTTCTGCATTCATGTGAACAATAGAAACATGATTTTTTTTTTTCTATATTAGCACAATAATTAAATAACTTTATGTTTTTTATTGTATCCCTTTTTCTACCCGTAAGAGAAAACTATCCTTGCTCTCTTTGACCACACGTGTTATAGGTTCACTATTTTTTACTTATAATATTTGATTTGTTGTTATCTTGATGTTATGTTATATAATTTAAATATCATGACATCTAAATTATATTTTTTAATTAATAATTTTATAATTAAATAAAAATTTATTTAACCAAATAATCACCTTTTCTAAATAACATAACATAACATCAAGATAATATTGAACCAAACGCACCCTTAGTTTATTTTAGAATTACATCATACTGTGAAAAATGAACTTTAATACACCATTGTATTATAAGCTGGGCTCAAATTTCATGTATTGTTCTCTTTTAAGTCATTTTATATTGAGACATATTTTTGTCTCTTAAAAATGCATCAATATTATAAAGTCATGATTTTATATTTATAGATCAAGAACTTCTCTTCATTTTTTAGTACGAGTTAATTCATTTTTGTGCCTCTCATTTTTCTAGAATCCTCGCTAAGAGGATATCTTGCAGGAGGAAATCATCTCTCAAACTTCTTTAGCTACTGGTCCATATATATTATAATGAAAATTCTGCTAAAAATAAAATTGGGAGCCTCTCTTATGGGCTTAAATGAAATTACCTCATTTATATTATTCTACTCATGTCAAATTTAGAAAAAAAAATGTTCAATAAAAATTTTATTTTCCTAAACTAACTTTTGATCTTGCATCTAGACCTGTCAACAGGTCGGATTTGGATCGGATCGACCCCAACCTGGATCAGATCAATAGTAATCTAAATCCAACCCGTTTAAATATAATCGGAGCGGGCTAGTAAATGGATTGGATTGACGGGTCGAAAAACATCCATTTGGGGTTAAAAGAATAGAAATTCGGATCGGATCATGATCCGATCCACTGACAGGCCTACTTGCATCCAAGTAAACCCATATACCAATAATAATCCCCTTTGGTTTTAAAGGGACCAAAATAGTATTAATTTTAAAAAAAAAAAAAAAATAATAATAATAATAATAAACAAAAATTTTTAAGTTATTCTACAAAAATTTTAATATAAAAAATATTATTTTATTTCACATACTTAATAATTTTTAATAAAAATATCAATTTTATTTCAGATCCTAGATTAAAATACTTGAATTGATTATTTTGATTTAGAATGTGAAATAAAATTGATATTTTTATTAAAAAATTTTGAATACGTGAAATAAAATAAAATTTTTATATTAAAATCTGTGTAAAATAATTAAAAAAAATTATTTATTTATTTATTATTATTTTTTTAAAATTAATATTATTTTAATTCTGATTTTGGTACTCGTGCGAAAGAGGGCTTTAGAGTTATTTAGGGCTAACTCAATTCACATAGCTTTTCAAATTAACTCACAACTAGTTGGAAAAAGAAACCTCAGCCTAATTGACTCAATTGCAACATTCCAATTTGTTGAGGAGGTTAGGTATTGAATTTGAAAACAAAAACATGGACCATTTCTTCCACCAACTCTTAACTTTTTCTCATCTAGTACAGCACTATTAGGGTAAATTCATATAGGTCCTTGTGATTGTTTCCTGACTAACATACGAGTATATAAAATTCGAATTTAAAAACCTTTCAGTTTGATCTTAGGCTCTGTTTAATTGAGAGAAATTTTTTTATCAATTAAGACCTTATTTTATTTTTTAAATTTTAATATTAAACAATCACTTTATGTTACATTCAATATAAATTTTAATATAATCAATTCACTTTATTTCACATTATACACATTCTTTAAATTTTTTTTAAATTTTTTATCAAATTATCTTTTTTTTTTTGTTCAACCAAATTGATCCCTATGCTAATTGTTGACGTTAAATCCTTTCATCTATTTAACCGTCAAGTTTCTATGAGAGATGAAAACACTTTAGTTTTATTTTGTTTCTCCTTGTGTTTCTTATCATGTTCAAAACCCTACCTTCTTCATTGTTCCTTGTTCACTCGGTATGGTCTTCTATATGTGATTCTAGAAGTAGAAGCAACTTTGCAAAATTTTACCTCCATTGCTATCCTCAATGAAGAATGAATGTCGTCACCTACTTTGCCAATAGTCACCGAAGGAGTTAGATTGCCGGCGATGTTGATACCCTAAAACTACAGAATAGAAGATTGTTCATCTTAACGAAGCTTTTATGCCTGAGGGAGAAACACAAGTATGAACAGTTATATCATATCAAAGCCACGAGAAATTCTTGTTCTATATATGCAGGAAGATAACTTTATAGGAGAGAAAATTATAACGCTCAATATGAGAAGTGTCAAAGTGAACAATACCTCAAAATCTAGCATCTTAGCCATTATACTATCAATAAGAGGGGAAAGCACCTTCAAGGTATAGACCATCATTCTCAATGAGCACTTCACGAGAGCGGCAAATATCCGAGTGATGCCAACTAACAAAAAGTAAAATATTACGTTCAATTCTAAGCACACCAACATAGTAAACAAATGATAATATGCAATCCATATATTGTAGATCTTGGAGGAAAAAAAATTATCTAAACATTCGTGTCATCTAAATTCAATATCGCTATATCAAAGATGTTAATAAAAAATCAATCCAGTTGTATCTCTTTATAAAAATCAAGGTAATATCCAAATATCACCTAATTTTGAATAACAGATAAATGTAATCGTATAATTTTCTATATTGTTATATAAACATGCCATTAAACTAAATATGTAATTTCCTCAAATAACATAAAATCACAATAACAATGAGCCAAAGTCTGCTAAATGCTAAATGGATGAACAGAACACACAAAATAAACACCAATAAAACACACCAGAATTAGAGCATGAATTATTAACATAGATTGATATTCTTTCACAAAAGAACACAATACATGAATGGGAGAAAACTAAATAAATCAGGCTTAATCAGAACTGAAAAATAAATTATAAACACAGAATGAGTACTTCTCATTACATAACCGATAAAAACACAGAAGAGCATGAATTAAGAATACAGAATGAGTCTCTCAATACAGAACTGATAAATAAATCGATTGCATCACACTATACATGAAAACAAGAAAACTAAATCAATCAAGCTTAGTAAGAACCATCACAGCACAAATTAGAACAGCATTCAGCGCAGGCAAAGCATAAGAGCAGTTGACAGCTGAGTGAAGGAAATGACACTGATTGCTCAACCTGGAGCAAATCTTGATGCAGCAGATACAGCAGCACTGCAGCTGACCGCATTCCCAAGCACGGCGAAGGTCTCTAGCAGCTTGGGCACACAGAATCCCAGTGGAAAGCCGCAGTTGCTGATAATTTGCTGAATCCGAGGTTCACGTTATGCTGAAGCAGGGTTGATGCTTGGTCCCCGGCAGAGTCCTTCCTTCTCTTGTGGTGTTTCTTAACATGCAATGGAAATATGAGATTAATCAGCAGCACTGGCATGAGGAAGTTAGCATGGGGTTTCTGACAACGTGGGGTTCTGAAAATCCAATCAGTTTAGTGGTCTCATATGTGGATGATTTCCATGTGTTAATTCCAACTCAAAGGTTTTCAGAAGTGTGGTTGTATAATTTCTTTTGTATCTAAAAACATTAACAATGAAATACATAATATGAGCAGTAAAAGCGTACTAGCAACAAAATAGGGTTGCCAAAATAAAAATATTGAGATTGATCACTGATGTGTGATGTACTAAAAATGATAAAGAAAAAAGTACATTTCAAATGGGATCTATTGAAGAAAAGATCATCAAATGAGTTGCTTTGAGAATGTATAACAGAAATGAATGATATAGAACTAAAGCGAGAGAACAGCTGAACTCCTAAGGTAACTTATAAGAGACTGTACAAAAAGATGCACAAGTAAAATTAACACCATTGATTGAAACATTGCAATTGGTTATTCATGAAGTCAATTCCAAGTAGTGGTGATTAGGATATTGATGAGGTCAATGCTTTCATAGCATAAAAAACTATTCTCCATGGAAGTTATAGCTTCAATCTTGAAGAGATAATTCCAGCAATTAAGAAGCCAAGTTTCGTCAAACATCATCACCAGGGCAAGAACAGCATGGACACAAGAAATGGGAGGGAAGCCAATGCTTTTCTTTTTGATTCTGTATTTGTGTAGGCTTATAAAAGAACCTTAATTTGTTAGGGAAGAATTGAATATGTAGTTGAAGGTTAAAGTTTACATGACCTTGTTAGTTAAAATATGAACTTCTTGGTGGCAAAAACATGGACAAGTTAAATATTCCAAACTATACTCCTAATATAGCATTTTGGATTCACTCTTTCCCATTAAAACTAGTGTAAATTTCATCAGTGCAATACAGGACACGTAAATGAATATGCCAAAGAATGCAAAACACGGATGTATAAATTTACCTGATTCACATTTTCCAGCAATTTTGCCTCTACAATTTGATGAAAGACCGTATGAGCATGCTCTGATGGAATGCCACATTGCGTACTTAATTTAGCAACCCGCAAGTTAATTAATATTTAGTATAAAATCCAAGTTTATTGCAAATTTAATCTGAAAATGAACAACAACGAAGTTATCAATAAGAAGGATTGAAAAGTCGCATAAATCCTAAAGTAAGAGAAGACCAAACACACAAAAAATTATACATCAACAAACCAAGCAAGCCAGCCTTAGTAAAAAGCACATAAAGAAATTAAAGATAAGACTTGATAATAAGTGTAAAAATCCAAACTACAGAAGATTTAAACATTCTAATAAGTGTCGAGATTTTCTTTTTTTTGATAGAATCAAGAGATAATTTCCATTGGGGTATTAATTTAATTCAAAAGTTGAATGGAAAGAGAGGATGAAAGATAACAAGCAGTTGAGGCTAATTTTGCCCAAAATGACGTGGGTAAGTCAGCCACCAAGAGCATACACCTTTAATTCTGCTATGGCCTTTTGACGGGTGCCTCCTACGCCCACTCCTAGTCCTAGTTGACCTTCCTCCAAAAATTCAAACCCTAAAAAAATAGTCACTTTTCGTCTCTGCAAAACTTCAACCACTCGTTAGTACGAAGTCGTTGATCTATTGGGTAAGTACCTAGGTGTAGGTAGTGACTACTGAGGCCATGTCATAATCAAATCTTGTCGGCGCCGTGTTTGTGCGCAATCTACTACAATTTTAGTTGTGATGTTCCTACCAGCTCAAACCCTGGGAGAGTTGGTGAATACCAATGGCCCTAAAAATTGGTGTTACAGAAGGTCATAAGTTCGAATTCCGACCATGACATTGGTAGAAGATTGTTAGGAAAGTACCAGGCTATTAGCTCGTTATCTCGCATGTAGGTAGTGAGGCCAAGTCATATTTGAATACCATGGGTGCTATGTCTATATACAACCTATTAAAAAATTGGTTGTGGCTGTCCTATCAACTCAAGCTTTTGAGAGTGTCGGCGCCAATGATCCCAACATGATCAACATATGACTTTGCTTTTCAATCAAAGTATTCTAGAAGTATTGAATACATCAAAATTCTGCTAAAGGAAATAGATTGGTATCTTTTTTGAAATTGCTAATGAAGGTAAGCATAAAGCCTATTCTACCTTTTGATAGCCCCCAGAGATTAGAATGTATGTATTCCAAAGTTAGTTTAAACCTATGTACTTCCTGGCTAAAAAAAACTGTCTGCTTGCCCGACATAGACTTCTAGAAAAATTATATCTTCCTTGAATGTTGGCCAAAGAGGAGCCCTCTCTTGCAGCCATCTTTATATTGTTCAACTTATGTGACTAAATCCCAAATGCCATAACTTAATCACCTCATTGTTTGATGAATAAGAACAAACGGTTGCTGCTCCTATCGTTACGCACCCCCTCCAACATGAACAACCTATCGTCAGATCTCGGATGACTCTTTACTACAACTAAGAAACCTTTCGTGATCTTCAGAACTCATCCTTCATGAGTAAACCTTTACCCTCTTAAATCTAGGATACTAAGAAAAATCAGATCTCTATAACTTGAAACATATCTCACATCACGTAGATATCAAATAACTTCTGGCTCATAGGTCAAAAACCAATACTAATTGGGCTTTCTATGATGGAACGTGCTAAGTTAATGATCCATTCCAAGGTCAACTTTCTCCATCATGTATGATGAGAAAAATGCTTCAGTCATTAACCTCATCAACAACAACAGTGTCTTAGGTTGAGCTTTCACCATTTTCTGGTCACGCTTCTCGAAATAATTTTTATTTTTCAACTTAAAGGATTCATTTTATGTGATCGTTATGTCTACAATAGTTGCAAACAAGATTTAGGTTCTCAGTCGTCTACAAATTAGTCTTTTACTTTCCTTCATCGGAGATTATAGTCTTTCTTCTTCTTATGACTGATCTTTCAAAATTAGATTCTGAAGTTCAGGGGCTAAAATAACGACACATTTAAATCCTCGTGAATGTCTTCCTCTTTTATTATCATCAGACCCATAGTCATGCGAATAAAATCAACATAAATCTTAATATTGCGACCTTCTATTAAATGGTAAAAAAGCTTATTGGTTAAGATTTTTTTAAAATATAAAGTGACTTTTACTTATGCAGGAGATCACCTATTGTCTTCTCCTTTAAGCAATCCTAAAAATCTTGTTTCAGAGATGTAACTAGATATCGCAAACCACCTTATAATATGTTATCTTGTTCTCTTGGCTGTTAGAATTGTAGGCATCTTATCCTTGCATAGTAAGGCATCATCTAAGTCCAACCGAATGGGGATGCAATGCATCTACACCGGTCAAAGATCACATATCGTGTTCTTATCCAATTTCTTGATGTTGTACTTCAAAATAAGGGTGGATACTGAACCGAATTAGATAAGTATAACATTATGATTAGTTTTGGATCCAACATTGGCTGGAATCGATTTGGTCCTGGTCCTTGCATGGTTCTGACTGAGTTTAACAGTGTGATTATTGCAACCAGTTCAAATTGAGGAAATGGTTTTGAATTGGTTCTATCTAATTCTGTTTCTACTGATTTTATTAGAATTTATACAAATCTAAACTCTAACATGTACAAGTGCACCTTACGAGTTTATAAAAAACTTCAACATGATATTTTTATAACCAAATAAAAATAATTCAAAATATAAAAATACAAAAACACTATAATTTCCCTCATATTTAAGTATTTGTCAATCACTTCTTTGATAGAGATGTATTAAAACTTTTCCACGTAATTTCAATCGGTATTAAATTTTTATGTCGAACAAATAGTTTAAACATGTAATGTAAGCACAAAGATGGAGTGAGATGCTTTTAGTAATCTCAGAAGGATGTGACTTTTGAATCTTGTATAGTTAAAACATCGTGTCGTAGATATATTGTAATAAAAAAATAATCTAGACCTTGCGCTAAGAATACTGCGTTTGACCTTTAAAATAATTTGGATTTTTCAACAATCACTCTTTATGAAAGCACCAAAAATGTTGACATCAAAATCTGTCAATAAGGTTAGATGGTTGAAAAGATAGACACTGACTCTTCACCAAATCGTTAATGGTGGATAACAAAAAGAAAAAGAAATTTAAGAGCTCAAAGTATAAAAAAGGAACACATGCACAGATAAATAAAAGATTTTTGTGTGGAAACACTTAATTAGATAAAGCGAGATTCACTATCTTTTTTACCTCATTATAAAGAATGAGAATAGTTACACATGACAGTAAGGGGGTTATGAGGAGGAAGTTAGAGAACTCCCACACGGATGGTTATCTTTTGACCTCCACATGGTGGCTTCTCTCTTTTCTTGATTCCTACTTCTCCTTTCCCTTATCTTCCCTGATATGTGGAGGGGTTATAGTATTTATAGCTAGTGTTAGAGAGATTATTTGCTCTTGAGGATTTATATAAGAAGCTAGACACTAAAGAAGGAGAAAGACAATTATATAGGATTGCCAAGGTAAGAGATAAAAAAACTAAAGATTTAATTGAAATAAAATGTATTAAAGATGAAGATCAAAGAGTACTTTTTATGGAAGAAGATATCAAAAATAGATGGATGAGTTACTTTCAACAGATTTTCAATGAGGATTGTGAAAATTCAATTGATCATACAGAATTCACCACCCTAAAAGAAAATGTAAAAATTACTCTTACATCCGACGTATTACTAAAGCTGAAGTCTGAAAAGCTTTAAAGAAGATGAAGCATAAAAAAGCAGTAGGACCAGATAACATTCCAATTGATGTTTGGCAGTGCTTAGGAGATGAAGGAGTTTCTTGGCTCACTAGATTGTTTAATATAATTTTGAAGACTAAAAAGATGCCAAATGAATGGAGAAAGAGTATATTAGTACCTATTTATAAGAATAAAGGCGATGTACAAAATTGTGCCAATTATAGAGGAATTAAATTAATGAGTCATACTTTAAAACTTTGGGAGAGGGTGATCGAACAAAGGTTATGCCATAATACTAAGGTATCAGAGAATCAGTTTGGTTTTATGCCAGGTAGATCTTCTATAGAAGCCATTCATTTATTAATAAGTTTAATGGAAAAATTTAAGAAGAGAAAGGAAAACCTACATTTGATTTTTATTGATTTGGAAAAAGCTTATGATAAAGTCTCAAGAGAAGTACTTTGGAGAGTTTTAGAAAAGAAAGAGATTTGCACTGCTTATATTCAAGTTATTAAAGACATGTATGAAGGAGCTGTTACCTCTGTTCGGACACAAGGAGGTTTGACTAAGGATTTTTCTATTACAGGTGGATTACACCAAGGCTCAGCTTTAAGTCCGTATCTTTTTGCTTTGATTATGGAAATCATGACTGGACATATCCAAGATGAAGTGCCTTGGTGTATGCTCTTCGCAGATGATATTGTCCTTATTGAGAAAACTAAAGAGGGAGCTAAAGCGAAACTAGAGCTTTGGAGGAATGCTCTAGAATTTAAAGGTTTTTATCTCAGTAGATCAAAAACTGAATATATGAAGTGCACATTTAGTCAAGAAAGAAATACTTATATTGGAGATGTGACAATTGATGATCAAATTGTCAAGAAAAGTGACGCTTTAGATACCTTGGATCAATTATACAAAATGATGGCGAAATAGATAATGACGTTATTAGCAGGATTCAAGCAGGATGGGTAAAATGGAGAAATTCTTCTGGTGTGTTGTGCGATAGAAAAATCTCATTCAAAATCAAGGGTAAATTTTATAAAACTGTAGTAAGACCAGCGATGATATATGGTGTTGAATGTTGGCCTGCAAAGAAGAAACATACAAATAAAATAAATGTTGCAGAAATTAGAATGTTAAGGTGGATGTGTGGATATACACGAAAGGATAGAATGAGAAATGAGTATATTCGAAAGAAAGTTGGTGTTGCACCAATTGAGGATAAAATTAGAGAAAGTCGGCTTAGATGGTTTGGACATCTAAATCGTAGGCTGATTGAAGCTCCAGTTAGAAAAATTGAGTTATTTGATTTTGCCCATGTACAAAGAGGAAGAGGGAGACTAAAGAAGACATGACAAGAAACTATAAGGAGTGATCTTAGTTACTTAGATTTAGATAAAAATTTGGTAACTGATAGAGCGCAATGGAAACAAAGGATTCATTAAGCCGACCCCACCTAGTGGGATTAAGGCTTGGTTGTTGTTGTTGTTGTTGTTGTTGTTGTTAGAGAGGTTATTTGCCCCTTAACTGCGAGGTTGGGTGCTTTTCCTTAGGTTATGTAACTTCTATTCATGGGATCTTTTCGGTCCTCTTCCTTGCTCTGGAATCTTGCTAGATGAGGTCAATTTCTCCTTGGATGCTGGGGTCAAGGCCTGTTCTTATTAGAGCCCTGAAAGGTTGTTCTTATTAGATTCAACCCCATTGACTATTGACTAGTTGACCTTCTGAATGCTGAAACATTTGTCAAGACATGTGTAGAGCTCAGATTGAATGACATCATTTTTAATTGACAATACATATACAGGAAAACATAATTAGTTTTCCATAAACCATGAATATACTTTTTCATTACAATATACAAACTTTTCATTGCAATATACAAATCTCTGAGCAACTATACATCATTTTATGTGTAATGTAACTGATTTATAGGGTAAATTTCCTAACTCCAAACGATCCTAAGGTTGTAAGATAGAGATCCGCTATTCATAACGAGCTTAACAAGAGAACTTGTATAAAACCCAAGTTGAGAAACCGTAAAGAAAGTACCACTATAAAATTTCTACCATCATAATCGAATCAAACGAAAAATCTATCTCGCATTGTGAAAATAAGCTCAAAAAAATCAGTATCTTGCCAGATAAGCCTCTCTTCTTCGAGCTGTCCTCAGATCGACCGCTGGTCGGTCGCACTCGCTCGACTCGCGAAAAGAGAAGAGGAAAGAGGACGACGAAGGTGCCGTAGGGTTGGAGGCACACTAATTTAAATAAAATCCCAAGAGAAAAAAAGCTGAAAAAGAAACACCAGAGAAGATTTGAAGGAGAAGTTTTACCTCCAAAACAAAACCTAACATGAAACCGCCTGTCGTCCACTTCCCGCATCCTTGCCGAAATCCTTCTCCTCCTTTCGACTCTCTCATCTTCTCATTCTAAATCTCCCTTCTCCTCTTCTTTCCCTCTTCTCCCAGCCCCCAGGCACCCGAACCGCAGGGCTGCAGACTGCGACAAATTATTGCATACGTTCAGGTTAACATGTCAGCAGTTCATGATAGACAAATGTGGGACCCGCTGCACGTAGTGCTGCAGTTCATACATATCACATAACACAATTTAAATTTTTAAGTGCACAAAAAATTTTAATTTTTGTTTTGTTTGATAAATTTAATATTTAATTATTAGATACCATAAAATTAAATATTATATGATCGACACTAATATATTTTAATTTTACAATCAATAACTTTAGCTAAAACTCCTATATTTTATTTAGGTAAATAATACTTAAGTTATATTTTAACTTAAAACAAGATTTATCAGAATAAAATCTAACCCTCAGTGCATTTTAAATCAAATTTTACATATTAAAAATTATTTAAATTTGTTAACTATGTAGAATATTCTATTAAATGTCTATTTTAATAATAAAAAATTAAATAAATGATCAGATTTGATTTAAGATGTACCAATGGTTAGAATTTATTCTCGTGAATTTTATTTAAGTTAAAATATAACTTAAGTATGGTTTACTCAAATAAAATATAGGAGTTTTTTAACTAAAGTGTGTTGGTTATAAAAAATTAAAATAAATGAGTATGTGTTATATAATATTTAATTTTAAGGTGTCTAATAAATAAATATTAAATTTTCTTTTGTATTATATGGGTAAATTTTTTTTTTTAATATAATGCTTAATATTTAAAAAAATATAATACTTAGTATAACTATTTCTATATTTAATATAATTTCTTGTTAATATAATTTAATATAAAATATTTTAATATTTAGTATAAATATTTTTATGCTTTGCATACCTATCTATTTGCTTATCATAAAAGCATCATAAAAAATAATTGACATACTAAATAAAAAAATTTCATATTAAATATTATACCAAGAAAAAAAAAATTAATTGTGGAGCCTGAATTGCATATTTATGTGATATTTGTTTATAAGTAAATAAATTAAATTAATGACTTGTTATTCAGTGAGAATAAAATAAATTTTCACAGCCGGCAAAGAGCGGCAACCCCACATTAGTTTTAGATTTAAAATATTTAATAATTAATATTTCTTTTATGTAAAATGATTAATATTTTCTTACCATCCCTTTAATAAATTTATTATCCTAAATGCCAAATTCGCAAGCAGAACTAATTGCTCTCCATACAGCAGGCAATTTTATATGACATTTTGTTTTATATATATATATATATATATAAGTGTGCTTGATTTTAATCAGATTAGAGCGAAATTGACTCAAAATATGTCATTCATGATTGAGAAGGGCAGAAAGTAATCGTCGAATAATGTCCTAAAGGTCTGTTTGGCCTCAAGACCATTTTGATCCAACCCAAGAACTAAATGATACTAAATAAAATAATAATAATAAATAAATAAAATAAATTTTTATTATATTCTACACAAACTCTAATATAAAATTTTTTTATTTTATTTCATATACTTAATTATTTTCAATAAAATTATCAACTTTATTTCACATTCTAGACCAAAATATTTTATTTGTTAAAGATATAAAATAAAGTTGACAATTTTATTGAAAATAATTGAGTATATAAAATAAAAATATTTTATATTAGAGTTTATATAGGTTGTAATAAATTTATTTATTGTTATTAATTTAATTGAGTATCATTTTGGTATTGGACAGAGCCAAAATAGTTCTTGGACCAAACAGACTATAAGAGAAAGAAATCACTGAGATAAAAGACGACTCTTGTAGGTTTCTAGGCTGATAAATAGTGGTGAGAGTGGCACAAAAAATGATTCATCTCACATTGGAAAGAGGAGAAAGATTCTGAGTTGTATAAATAGATAACATGATCTTAAATAGTAGAGGTGCATTTTGGAAAACTTCGTAAGGGTAATGATGAAAAACTCCGTAGTTAAACATACTTGAGTTAGAATAGTATCAAGATGGATGATCTTTTAGAAAATACTCAAATTACATAATTTCTTAAAGTCAAAGTGGATAATACCTTCATATTTGGGCCATGGGATGCTACACAAAATATGACTCTAAAAATTTTGTTCGAATCAGGTTTTATTTTGAGTCAATTAATCGAGTTAGTTTTTAATACTATTAATTATTTAATTGAGTCAGAATTCTGAAACTCAGACCGGTCCAACTCATTTGTAGGCATGCTAGACCCCCTGCCCAAGCTCAACGGTCTTTGTGAGTCAACTGTCAACCCTTCTCTAAAGAATTGAATTTTTTTTTTCAAGTGTATTTTTTTTAAATTTATTTCTTAATTAACATATATATTTAAAAAAAAATAAGCAAACAAATTTAGCAAAATACATTATAATTATGCAATAAATTTTTCCCCTACCTTTGGTCTTAAGTTTGTAGTTATTGTAATTATCCCGAGAAAATTATTATTTATATATTTAAATATTTTTCTCAAAAACAAAAAATATTCTTAATTTTAATCTAATTTGTCCGAATTAAAAGTTTTATGTATATTAAACATTGTTCAGAAAAAATATATTAAACATAAATTTTTATTTCTAGAAATGCAAAGTGCAACAGATATGATTTGTAAGGTTGTAAGATGCAATTAAGCCGGGCGGCCGGGAATTTCCCTGAGACTCCAGCAAAGTGACGCGAACGCACGAAAGTCCTACCTCCGAATCCACCGTACATCTAAATCATTCGTGATGCCTTGGGTAAACGGACGGTAGTGATCTAATTTGCAATTTCGGCCTGCGGAGCTCCTGGCCTCATGATGCTTCCACTAGCCAGCGGGAGGTTCTCCGAGCAAATGCGCCAGTGGCCAATTCGCAGAGATGGGATCGACGCAACCACATCCGCTGACGTGTCGCCAGCTCAGTCTCCTCTGTTGACGGTGGACCCCCACACAATCATTTCTTCCTTCCCTTGCTGCTGCCTGCACTAGAAGCCCCGTATAAAAACGCACCTTCACCCTTCTTCGCCCAGACGGAGCGAGATATCACCGGAGATCACCGGAGATCGGCTTTCAGAGAAAAATCAGTCGGGATCGTGCGAGGCTTCTAAAAAATTGAGGATCCAGATTCATCGAACGACCGATCGAGGTGGAGCGCTGGGTCTCTGAGATGTCCTTCACAGGAGAGCACCCTCTCGAGGTCGAGATGGAGAAGAAGAGGCCGTCGGCGGAAGCGGCGGCGATGTTTGTTGGAGAGGAGATCCGCGCTTCCGTCGTCTGGAATAAGGAGCGGTAGAAAGCATCAGAACCGATCCTTCCTGATTCGTGGAGCCCGAGCAGTGGTAAGAATAGTAACCCGATTTGATTTAGGCCGCTTGCTCTGATTCTATTCCCTGACTTTTTTCCTCTTTTATCAGGATTTTAGGGTTAGCTGCTATGAGCGGCGAGCGCTGAGAAACGCCTATCGTTCCTGATTCGTTGCCTGGAAGCCATCGGTAATCGATTTGATTTGGATGAATTGCTCCGATTGAATATCCCTTATCTCCTGCCCATTTTGTTTTGAATTTTAGCAAGGGTTTCTGCCATGAGCGGCGAGGCGGTCGAGGAGGACGAGGAGGAGTTCGGCTTTGCGGAGTGCGAATGTTGCGGGCTGACCGAGGAATACACGGCGACGTACGTTGCGGCAGTGCGCGGGAGGTACGGCGGGCGGTCAATCTGCGGGCTGTGCGCCGAGGCGGTGGAGGAGGAGATCTATCGCTCGGCTGGGCTGATCTCCACGGAGGAGGCGCTGCGGCGGCAGGCCAGCTTCTGCTCTAACTTCCGTTCAGCAGCGGCGTCGCCTGGAAGCGGCGTCGCCGACCACCTGATCGCTGTCGTCAGGAGGCTCATCCGCCGGAGCCTTGACTCGCCGCCAAGCAAGTTGCACGACATCGCCGCCAGACCTCGCCGGAAAGCACGCACTGGCCTCTCGCTATCGCCAGAAGCCGATTCAGCGGCGTCGGAGACGTCGATCTTCTGAGCTTAAACTAATCGATCTATGTCGATCTACCCCTAAAAAAATGCTCAAAAGTTTGGGCAATCGAGAAGCGCTTCAACCTCTTTCGGGATTAGGGTTTCAAAAATATAATGCTAATTTCGAAATGACAAAATTCAGTAGATCAATCAAAAAAAAAAAAAATAGTGTAAAAATGTAAAAATGATGTTGATGATTGTTAGATATCATTTAAACAAAATATCTGTCAACCTAATACATTGGGTTTTATGTTGGGTTTTCGTTTTGAAATGAAAATAGAAGTTATGAAAAAATTTTGAGAATATTTACCTACATGTCATACTATTTAGTTTTATTTATGTATTATTCATCTATTCTTTGTTAATTATGCTATGCACACTTAAAATATTATAAAATTTTACATACACATATTTTAATTTATTTTTATTATAATGAGTAATCATAATTCTCCAATAATTTAACTATAGTTAGGTTAAAAAAATTTGAGCCGGTTATCATATTATTTTAAGAATATTTAAATATATTTTGAGGGAAAATTCTAAAATCTTGATGTTTAGGTGGTGACAAGGGAAGGAAACATCCGCGATATGAATTGATGTTAGGACAGATCAGTGCTTTAGTATGGCAATGAGGAAAAAAAATATACTATTAAGAGTAAAAATATAATTTTAATAATTTACTAAGGAAATAGATTTTGACTGAGTTTTGACTCAAATGTGTGTATGTAAGCTTTATAATATTTTGAGTGTGCATAGCGTAATTAACAAAGAATGGATAAGTAATATATAAGTAAAGCTAAATGGTGTGGCATGTAGTTAAATATCTCAAAATTTTTAGGGAAAATAACTGGCTTCTTATTTTTGTTTTTTCATTAATGAACTATAATGATAACATAAGATTAGAGCCATGGGAAATAAACAATTTTAGAGCACTTTATTTTTGAGTAATGAGGTCAACTCCAGCTCCATTATTGTATTCTTTGGTCATAAATTTTAATAATGACCATAGATTAATGATTTACATGATTTTAAATGTGTAAAATTTCTCTATTAAATTTCAAGTTTACACTTGACCAGGAGAAGGTGAATGGCGCATAAGAGATGCTTTATTAAGAATATTCATATAGATATTTTTATTAGTAGAAAATCTTAGTCAATAATTCTAGATAATATCTATTTGAATGAATTTTTTGACTATTATATATTCTTCGATGATATTGATTTTGTCTATCTCAGTGGTTCTCTCAAGCAATAATTTGTTATAAATGGCATTATCTTTAATGTATTTTAACACTAAGTATGATTCTCAATTCCTTACACTCAAATATGACACTTTATATGCTTCCTCGTCATAAAAGTTTTTTTCAAATTTTTCATGTTCAAATTATCTTTATCGATTGTTCTCAACTTAATTTTCCTGCACTTATTAGTAACAGCTGAAAAAATTGTAATTCGAAGCTACACAAAATGATTTTCCCTTTTGTTTTGCAACAAGTTTTTTTTTTGACAATTCATTATTTAAACATAATTTAATCCTAAGAATTTGCCTTTTGATGGAAAACTTATCTTACTATTTGTTGGAGAATATCTTAAACATAATAATGGTCAAAATATTCTCCGATTTAAAAAAAATAAAAAAAAATTATATAAAAAAAATTATTTTATATTACATTTTATATTATTTTTAATATATATCTCAAAATAAATAATTTTTTTTATTATAGTTGATTTTTTATGAAAAAATAGCCTCTAATTAAATAAGTAATTTGCAGATGTTTTTGTTTTACTATCAACATCAAAGATGATTCAAAATTAAAACTTTTATTGAGTTCTGTATCATTTGCAAAGCGTGCGCTACGGCCGATATATATACCTTGCGTGCACCATTTAATATATTAGTTAGCATACAGTAAATCAGTATATGAAATATATCTGACGTATTTATTATTGTTTAATTCATTTAGATCATTAACTGGCTAGCTGCGGTATTCTAATTAAAACTTACGCATGACTCATGCACATAACGTAACAAATCCCTTCAACCAAGATTTTATGACCTGCTCTTTTTCTTATAATTACACCTCTTAGGCCACATAAGATCTTCCTCGAATCATAACTTTCAACAAATTAAATATTTTTTTGATAGCACAAAGATTTTCTTCCAAAAACTAATTTCAAATAATTGTGAGTCGCAACGCTAAATTCATTAATCACATATGACATAATGTTTACATCTGCAAAACTCCGGTAATAAAGACATTAATAAATATGGACATCAAGGGTGTGTTTGTTTGTAAGGTTAAATTTAAGAAGGTTAAAATTAAATTTGGATAGAGATATTTTTTTATTGAAAGTTATGAATGATGTGAAATAAAATTAGTTATTATGTTGGGATATGTGAAGGATGTGATATAAAGTTAGTTATTATGTTGAAATATGTAAGGGATGTGATATAAGTTAGTTATTATTTTAGTAATATGTGTAGGATGTGAAATAAATTTAATTTTTAATATTAAATTTTATGTGTGATGTGATATGCCTGGTTAAAATTAAATCAGGTTAATTTTAAAATTCTAGACAAACGGAGCCCAAACAGTCATTAATTATCAACCATTACATTCAAGATCTACAATAATGATCACGAACCACTACTGTAATATTACGCTTCTGCGACGGAATTGCGACGCCCGCAATTATCAGTCGTGACATTATTGCGACGGAAGTCTCTTGGTCACCATGCCGTCGCACTGTCCTATTTAACCGACTTTGCCCTAATCGCAAAATCTTCTCTGTTGCCGAGCGGGTTGCCCTAATAGCATAAATCTTCTCTGTTGCCGAGCGCCGCTGTCCATCGTCCATCACTGGCGCCATCCTTCGCCGTCGTCCATCGCCATCCTTCGTCGTCGTCCATCGCCGGCGCCATCCTTTGCCCTTGTCCATCGCCGGCGCCATCCTTCACCGTCGTTTATTGTCGACGCCATCGTTCGTTTTCCTTCAGACGTGCAAGCTTCTCAACCTCCTTCACTGTTGACTTGAAGGAATTGCTTGCATATAATTGGCACTTTTCCTTCAAGTCAACATTTTATTTTAATGTTTTTCATTGAAGGGTTTGCCAAAGTATATGTAGATCTTTTTGCAACTATTTTTGCTTGATTGTGATCTTTGGAGTCACGTTGTAGTTACTAGTGAATAAGTACTAAATATGGAGTTTACTGACACGTTAGTCCTGGTCGGTAGAGCAGATTTTTACTTTGTTTATTGGCATAGAATAACTGGACTCAAAATTGATTATATTGTTTGGCCTTGACTCAATTTACTTTTAATTCCAGTTATGCATGTTTTGTCTGTTTGGTTTTGCAAGACATGTTTATCCAGGTTTATTTCTTGGACCATACATAACAATCTTAAATTCATTTGTTCATAATAATATTTTGGCTTGTAAGGGAGAAAAACGAGTATTTTGTAAGGTAAAATGGTGGAAGTTTCCTTAACAGTTTGTAAAGGAAGTTCCAATGTGTATGCTAGAACAGTGTCTGATGTCAGAAATTCTTCTAGGTTGGATAAAGAAGAATTAATGCGACTTGTTATTGGAATGCATGAATTACATAATTAAGAGCCAATCCCCAATGAATTTGAACATCATTATAAAATTAACTTTGTTTTTTTTCTGTAGTTGATGTCATGGAGGTTTGGATCAATTTTGTTTGAGTTTCAGTGAATGCAACTCAACTAGTACAAAACAAATCTACTTTATTAATGTGGAGTGGATAGTGATTCTACTTGTTTTTTATAGAAATTAATGAAGCTGACCTCTGATGCATTGCAGTTGTAATAAAGAAGTTGTTAAGCAAGGAGTTGTTTGTTGAAGCTGCAGACCTCTCTTGTTATTTTGGGCTGGAGGACCGCTCCTGTGCATCGCCGCCATCAATCGCTTTCGTTCATTATTGGAACCTTTTCACATTTGGTACATCTTGATCTCTCTGTCTCTAGCTATCTCTCACGCATTAGGTTAGTCGGCACTTTCGTCCATCACCACCGTAAGGATCCTCTATTCCCGCATAATCATTGTAGGTTATAAGTAACTTTTCTTATTTTAAATCGGCTGATCATTTTCAGCCAAAGATCCTTGATTTTTGGCCTTTAGTTAGAACTGTTCTTCTGTTCTATATATGATATACTCCTCATAGATACGCTTCCTTCTTGCTGGCAGATATAAATTGAGAAGTTCATCATTTTGCTCTTTTTTCTTTTGAGAATAAAAAGTTCATCTATTCTACTTATCAGTTTCAAGTTTCATCTAGACGCAGTCTTCTATAACTGAAACCTGAGTAAATTCTTTACAATTGGACTTATATATCTCATGCAATTTCTGAGTTTTTTTGTGTTAACACTGTTTCTATTCTTTATTTAATGGTCTATAAAATAAGTGCTCATTGTGAATAATGCATGCTCTTATTTGAATATTTTATGTATATAGATATATGGCTGATTTACATCATTGGATGTATGAAAGGTTAACACATAATAGTCGATTAACTGATGAATTTATTGCTGGTGTGGAACAATTCATAGAGTGGGCATGCTCACCGGTAAATGCTATCAAGATAGGTGAAAATATAAAATGTCCATGTATCAAATGTAGAAACCTACATTTTCTATTAGCTGATGATGTGAAGTTACACCTATGGCGATGGAAATTTACTACAGATTACATACAGTGGACTGCCCATAGGGAGATTTACGTGCCTCCTGCTAATCGATCAAAGAGAGTTTACGACTTTAATGATAATTAAGTAGTTGATGGTGAATCTAGTCAGTCATATCAAAATTATAGATCGATGATTGCAGAGGGTATGAGACCTCAACAATTCAATATGTCGAGCGATGATGCACAAGAGCAACCAAATCAAGAGGCAAAAAGATTTTATGACTTGTTATAAGCTGCATATGAACCATTATGGGAAGGGTGCACTCGACACACATGATTAAGTGCGACAGCTCAATTACTAAATCTTAAGTCTGAGACCAAAATGTCGAATCAAGCATTTGATAGCATGATATCTATTATTAAGTCATTTTTACCATCGTCAGAAAAATTACCATCAAACTACTATGAGACAAAAAAATTAATGAAAGGGCTTGGACTTGCTTATGAGAAAATTGATGCAAGTTCGAATAATTGTATGATTTACTATGGATCTCAAGTTAATGAAATGCAATGTAGTATTTGTAATTTTTCGCGTTATAAACCTCAAGTTGATAAGGGCAAATTAGTACCTCACAAAGTACTACGATACCTTCCTTTGACTCCAAGATTGCAAAGGCTTTATATGTCAAGTCATACTGCTGAATACATGACATGGTGTGATAATTATAGAGATTCATCGCAGATGGTGCATCCTGCAGATAGTGAAGCATGGAAACATTTTGATTGAGTGCATTCGGATTTTGCTATCGATGCAAGAAATGTATGTCTTGGACTATGCACAGATGGGTTCAATCCTAACAAAAATAATGGTATTCCATATTCATGTTGGCCAGTCTTCATAACAGTGTATAATCTACCTCCCTCGATGTGTATGAAAATACCATATATATTTATGTCTTTGCTAATTCCTGGTCCAAAAAGTCCCACTAGTAATATAGATGTCTTCTTACGTCCTTTGGTAGATGAATTAAAAGTATTATAGAAAGATGGTATTAACACATGAGATATTCACAGAAAGCAAAATTTTCAGATTCGTGCAACTTTATTATGGACTATTAGTGATTTTTCAGCATAGGTATGCTTTCTGGTTGGAGTACCCATGGACGTTTGGCATGCCCGTATTGTATGGAGAAGTCTAAGGCCTTTGTATTACAGAATGGAAGAAAAGTTTTATTTTTTGATTGCAGCCGTATGTTTCTTCCTGATGATCATCCATATAGAAAGCAAAAGAATCAATTCTTAAAGGGTAAGATAGTTTTAGATCTCCCCCCACCACACTTATTTGGTGAAGAAATGTTTAACTTGGTGAATGTATTGCCCGAAGTTGAATTTGGTTCAAATAAAAATAAGATCATTGGTTTTGATAAAAAACATAATTGGAATAGACGCAGTATCTTTTGGGAACTACCATACTGACATATACTCTTGATACGTCATAATCTTGATGTTATGCATGTTGAAAAGAATATCTTTAATAATATATTTTACACTGTGATGAACGTCTCAGGTAAAACTACGAATAATTTAAAGGCAAGGGCTGATTTAAAATTGTACTGTAAATGAGAAGGACTTCAATTATTTGAGGACAATGGTAGAGTAATGAAACCACCAGCATCGTATGTTCTTGATAAGACTAAGCTTCAATGCTTTTGTAAATGGATGACGGAGCTCAGATTGCCTGATGGTTATTCATCAAATATAAGTCGGTGTGTAAATCATGAAAACTTATCATTTCATGGTATGAAAAATCACGACTGCCATATTTTTATGCAACGATTACTTCCAATTGAACTTAGAGAGCTCTTACCAAAGGCTATTTGGGGTGCTATCACAAAATTGTCTCTTTTTTTTAGAGGTATCTGTTCATCGATTCTACGAGCTTGTGATTTAGATATATTAGAAAAAAATATAGTTGAGACTCTATGTAAGCTAGAGAAGATTTTTCCATCAAGTTTTTTTAATTCAATGGAGCACTTACCAATTCACCTGGCGTATGAGGCAAAGGTTGGTGGTCCGGTGCAATATAGGTGGATGTATTCTTTCGAGAGATATATGTTTGTCTTAAAAAATATGATTCGCAATAAAGCTCGACCAGAAGGATCTATATGTAAAACATATCTTATTGATGAGGTTTCAACATTTTGCTCTCATTACTTCGAGCCAAATGTTCCAACAAAACACAATAAAGCTCCTCGCAATAATGATGAAAATATTGAGGTGGAAGAGAGTTTATCAATTTTTAAGCAAGAAAGACCTTTCTCACCTAATGACAATCCATATTATTGTACAGATGAGGAATATAATGCTGCACATCTATATATTCTTTTGAATTGCCCTGAAGTTGGACCATATATCGAGTGAGTTATATTCTTTCATTTATTATATTTTTAACATCTTTTATTTTCTCAATATAATTATGAAGAAGAAGTGAAGCAGAACTTGAAAGAATGAAAGAGCAATACTTTATAAAGTGGTTCCGAGATTAAGTATGTATTCATTAATAGTACAAATAGTTATAAATTCATTTAGTTTGATTAATTGATATTTATTGTTTTAAACAGGCAAATACATTGGGTAAAATTGGAATGAATCCGAGATTAGTAGAGCTAGCCCATGGACCATCAAAAAGAGTGCAACACTATAGAGGCTGCGTCGTCAATGGATTTTGATTTTATACTTTATCATATGGTGCAAATTAAAAAACATATAACAGTAGAGTTTGTGTCAAAGGGAGTACTTATAATGATTTTGAACATGATTATTATGAGGTTTTTATTGATATAATGGAGTTTGAATATTTTGGTAAAAGAAATCTGGTCATTTTATTTAAGTGTGATTGATTTGATACTGAAAAAGGCATCAAGGTTGATCCATATTATGGCCTTGTCGATGTGAATTTGAAATCACGACTTAATGTAAATGAACCATTTGTGCTTGCTCAACAAGTTATGCAGGTGTACTATTGCAGCTATCCAAATTGCAAAAAAAATAAGAGCAATTGGTGGGCAGTATGTAAGGTGAAGTCAAGGCTAGTTGAAAATCTGCAAAACAATAATGAAGAAGAAAATATCCATAACGATGATGTCTTACAAGAAGATGAAGTAATAGAACCTACTCCTGTTCTTCAAACAACAGAGCTTGATGATCCTGCAATTTTATTGGAGATTGATATACCTATAGAACTTCTTGAATCAATTAAAGTTGGAGAGTTGGGCACAAAAAGGAAAAGAACATGCATAGAAGAAAGCAAATAGTACAATGTATGTTTGTATATTATTATATACTTTTATTGGTAAAATTTTTATATATTAGCAGGTTTCTCATTCATCATGCCTAGAGGTGGTTCTTCTCGGAGATCTAGCTCTAGGAGGCAGGCTGAGGTAGAGAGGATCATGGATCGTGATGAGGATGAGCAGAATGAGGCAGGGGACGATAATGTTGAGGCAATGGATGTAGATGAGCCGAGGTCATCAAATTCCTCTAGGCTCAGGGGCCTAATCTTGGGACACAAGCACCGTCTCAGTCCTCTGGACGCACCTGGCTTTACCCAGGTGATCGGCATGGGTATGTACTAGCAGTCATTATTTTGAGAACGACTAAAAAAATAATTTATTATGTTGTAATATGTCTTTATATCTTATTATATTGCAGGTGGGCAGATCAATGTGCCACCAGGGATGTGACAGTAGAGCTAAGGGCAAATATTACAGGCCCATGGTTGTCATGGTTGCAGGTGCCTGAGACAACAAAACAACTGCTCTGGGATAAGTTCTAGGTAATATATATTAAGTAACCTTTACATTATTGTATTTAAAAATGTGAATGAACATACTAATTTATTATGCTAATGAATTTAGAACAAGTACCAGTGGCATCCAGAGGATGAGCGTAGGATTAAGGAAGCTTGGGATCAAGTATACAAAATGAAAGTTCAACTCATTGCATGCAATAAATTAATTAAAATTTACTTAATTTTATTATAACTATGCAATAGGTGAGCTTTACGAGATATAGGGACATTTTATACAGAGCTCGTCAGGCTATGTTGAAGGAATTAAAGTCTAAGAATACTAAGGATCTTTACAATAACCCCCCCCAAATTTATTGCCTCCAATATATGGAATGATTTAGTCAAAGAGTGGTGCGAAGATAAGTGGGCTAATAAATCGACCAAATCCAAGGAGAATAGGAACACTCAAATGGTGAGGTATACGGGTGGTTCTCTACCATTTGAGGAGTGGCGTAAGAAACTTGTAAGTTCATTAAATTAGAAATCATATTACTTTTATACTTTTATAATTATATGATCTATTTGTTATTTGCAGGCTGATGAAATGAAGCGTGAGCCTACGCATATTGAGCTGTTCAATCGCACTCACCGACGTGAGAGTGGCAAAGGGGATTTTGTTGATGAAAGGTCTCGATTAGCACATGTAAGCTTACAATTTAATATTTTCAATTTCTAAAATATGTAAAATATAAAAAATTTGTGTTTATTTAATTTGTTTAACCATAGGAATGATATGAGGCGGAGTTGTTACGACGTCACATCAATCCTACCACTGCTAGCACTTTTGATGCAGATGCCTGGTGTGCTGCTGTGAGACAACCAAAGAAAAATACGATGTATGATTGGTCTCCGTACATCTACGTAAATGATATCTTGAATTTTCGTAGAGCTTACAGAAATACGAGAGCATCATATCATGGATCGCAGCCTATGGGGCCAGTTTTAGAAGAGATGATACAACGGGCGGTTGAGTTAGCCCGACAAAGTTTTGAGCCTATGCTTCATCAGGCTTTGCAACAAATGCAGCAGAAACATCTTGGTGATGTTCGACAGATGCAACAGAGCATCGAGCAATTACGTGATGAGTTTCATGCAGAGATGGATGCATTCGTTCAGCGTGAACTTGCTCGACCTAACCCACCTGGCTCTAGCGGATGTTCAGTTCATCAACCTTGCCACCCTGATTCCCCTATCTCCGATGATGATGATGATGCTGATGATGATGAGGATGATAGCTTTGCATAGAAATAGACTTTTTTTTAAAGAAGAAATAGACTTATTAATTATGATGATGATGATGATATTTTTGTGTAGAACTAGACATCAATATTTTTGAGTTGAGTTCATTTTATCTTATATTTTTATGAGATAGTTATGTATTTTATGGTTAGATATTTATGCTTATGTGATGATGATGATGCTTATGTTTAGATATTGGTGGATGATGATGATGATGATGTTTTTGTGTAGAACTAGGCATTAATGTTTTTGTAGAACTAGGAATCATTTTGCGATGGAATCATGATGGCTTTGTGACGGACGCATAAAAAAATGCGTCACAACTCTGTCACTTTTCCGTCACTGTTTCGCGACGAAATCCGTCACAACCGTCCGTCGCAATTGTTAGCGACGGGACAAATTCTGTCACAACACATTTTGCGACAAAGGTTATTGCGACGACCGGCGTGACAGAATACTTCGGTCGCAACTGATCAGTTGCGACCGAATAAGTTGCGGCTGCGACAGATATTTCGGTCGCAGCTGCCTACTTTTGTTGTGGTGAACAGTCATACATGTGTATGATTCAATATTTTATCGTAAAGACTAATTAAAGATCATTGAAGATTTGTCATGTACTCGTACAAATTCTAAAATTCCTGCTACAGAGACTAAATCCTGAACTTTCTTTTTTTTTAAAGCTTAAGGCTTTACACATTATACTCATTCTCTGACAGTGTTTTCTTCAAGCTAATGGGTTGGTGTTGTTATTAAGTTTTTTGCATAAAACTTTTTTATTTGTATTCTTTGCTCTTATGTCATTTCCTATTCGAAGAAATTAAGTCTATTCGATTGACTATATCTAAATTTTAGTGTTGTTGACATAAAATTATGTAGATGAACGAAAAAGAGAGGTTAGTGCTACGTACAAAATAGAAATGAATGGTCACGAGAAAAACATAATTCAAACTTGGCGATCTAAATCTACTATGGAGAAGGATTGAGCATAAGAGGGGGAAGTGATTATAATAAGTTGAGAAATAGAGAGTTTGAAAAAAAAGAGAAAAAGAGTTTTTTTCTTTTTCTTTTTTGTTATAGAAGAGAATTAAGTTTCATTTGGTTTTAGAATAAGAGTTATAAATGATTTTAAAAACTCTTTCATTATTATTTTATATTTATTTTACATCATACATAAATTTAAATATTAAAAATTAATTTTATTTCACATTTAACATAAATCTCAACCTCAAATTTTAACTTTATTTTACATCTACACTTATTTCAATAAAAATAATAATTTTATTTTACATCTATCACAATTATTAATGATTAAATAATTTTATTTTATATCATAATATTAAAATAAATATATTTTTCTCATAGGTTAGAAATATCATTAGTAAGTAAATGTGATTGAATGGTCATAGCTTGAAATAAAGATGTAATAAGAATTATATTCATTGTTAGATATATTTAAAATATTTATTTTTCTCGACACACATTTTAACTGGATACTAGAAAAGATACGTATTATTGTGCTACTAATTAAATACTAAAGAGAATATGAGCAGCTGTAAAATTTTATGAACATTCGTTACTTAATTAATATATCTTTTCTTTTGACCATGTTATATGTTCTGTACGAGAAGCATTAAGTGAAAAATAAATTAGGATACGATGCTCTTTTAATCTTGTAAAAAAATATTTATCTGAGTATTACGAATTATTATTTTTAAGTTGAGTGAAAAAATTATGATTGTCAGGGTTCAGAAGTAAATAAAAAAAACTGAATGACTTTATATTAAAAGTTGCCACGTGTCGAACATTGATTGAACGATCATCCTTGCGATAACAGGCGACAGCACTTGCTTTGAATCTGTTCTTGCGCCGGGTGTACTCTCATCAACGGCGTAAGCAACGATGGTGTGATTCCATTTGGCTGATATGAAGCCACCAATTCTACAATAATTGTCGCAGATATTTTGTAACTCGGTCCAATCACATAACTGCTACGCACTTGAAAAAAATTCACAATTTTTTTTTTTTCAGTTGTAAGACAAAAAAAATTTAAATATATTAGCGTGATTTTTTTTTTAAAAAAATTGAAGTATACTACACATAATTTGTTTTATGTCAATTAAAATTCAATATTATTTAAATATTTATATTATTTTTAAATATTTTTTATTTAATTTAATAGTGCTATATTAAAAAAATAAAAAAAAATTAATTTTAAATATTTAAATAAATTTGTAATTAATTATAATATCATTTAAATATATGATTAAATTAAATAATTCAAAAAATCAATTTATTGAAATAATATCACATAACACCGCAATAACACCTAAATTTGAAGGTTACTCAACTCAAATAAACCAATTTTAAAATCAAAAGAAATCACTCATAATTTTTTTTTTAATAAATAGTATCCTTTAAGTTAAATATTTACAAACAGCACTCCTAAATAGAACTTAGAGTGAAAGTATTGTTAATAAATTTATATTCAAAATATATTACAGTGGAGACGCTACCTGTAAATTTATATTCAAATATTGACCATAGAGATTACTACTTATAAATAATTGACTTAAAGAGTACCACCTGTAAAACAAGACTTTTTTGAAAAAACAGAAATAAATTTCCCTAAAATCAAACTTCAAAGGCAACAGATTTGCTAGAATTTTGACTCGATGTCAAGGCTACAGAGATCAGATCTTGATCTCCTTCAAAGCTCCAAGCAGTTTACAAATATGAGAATACTTCACATGAGGATGAAGCATCTACGATTTACATTATTTGCAGCACAACACAATCTTCCATTGATCATAGCTTCAATAAAATGCCAATAATGTCGATCATCATTTATGCTGAAGAGAATATCTCTAAAATAATAGATGGATGGATCAATATCAAAAATATAAAAGATAAACTCGTAAAAAAAAATTATATTCCAAACCAACACCCGACCATTTCACAAAATAATTGGTGGATCCAAGATTTATACTAATTACACTAATTGTAGGTTGAACCATTTTAGGGTGAAGTGTGTAAAAAAAAAATTTAGCTGATTCATTTGTAAATAAATAAGTTTTTTGTGGCATATATGTAATTTTTTATTTGACGTTTTTGTTTTCTACTTATTTCAATCTACCTCTTTTTCTCTGTGATGTTCATATTAATTTCACACGAGTTTTAATAAGTACATTTTGAAAAAGCATATTATTTTTTTTAAAGAAGAATTATTTAAGGAAGTTCTTTTTATTTGGTGAGATGAAATCTTTGAACGAGAAAAAAATGGATTTTAAAATACGTTTTTGTCACATTTCTAAGTTTTTAAATATCAAAATATAAAATTATTCCTGAGTTATAATCTACAAGTTTAAGTTTTTAGGTCAGTTGGTAGCTAGAATATTAACATGATATCAGAGCCAGGAGATCTCAAATTCAAATCCTAGTGACTCTCATTTATCTCCAATATGTAATTAAAAAAAATGCTTATATTGAACTTCACACTGCAAAGCATATATGCTTGTATGCGAGAGGGCATGTTAAAATATAGAATTATTTTTAGACTATGAGCTACAAACTTAAGCTTTTAGATCAGTTGGTAACTAGATACTTAATATTACAAATATCAATTAATTCAACATTTGGATTATTAGAGCTATCATGCCATTAGTCTAGGCCTTTTTAACCCATCAATCTAGGGTTCACCTTTTTCATCATAGGCATTCTTTCTAGAACAGTACGGGCTAATGAAAGCATTGTGTTCTTATTGGAATTAGAATCCTCTAGAAACTTGGGCTTTAATTACTTGGATCATATTTGCAACAGATAAAAGATTGCAAGTCGAGCGATAAATTCGTCATTTGTGGCTTTTATAGGGATTCTCCTAATTTAGATGAGTTTTTTGGGGATCAATCTATTGGCAGGTAAACAAACAGAGACACAAAGCATTAGGAGATCTGATAAAGGCCTTCGTTTACAGAAATTGGAATTCTTAATCAGAGCTTCTTGTGTCAGTGATAAGATAAGCTAAACATTTGGATGTAAAAGATTTATTATGTTCTAAGAATATAAGCGAAATGTAATAAAACATTATTATTGAGTTAACATGGTCAATTAGCTCGCCTTTCCTGTTAAACATTCAACCACACCAAAATCCTCGGCCACCAAAGGCTGAAGGACTCTCTATCTGCAAAACATATTATAACATTCCGTGATCGAAATAGTGAGATATTGTCTGACTTGATTTCTGAGAACTATGTGATTTGAGTACTTTCCAGGAGGTTACTCATCCCAATACTACTCTAGCCCAAGCATGCTTAACTATGGAGCTTCCTATCATTAGCCTCATGCCTCAAAAGACGTCTCTACTATTTAGGATTATATTATCTACTTATACAGCTAAAAATTTTTTCTCCCTTTTTAAGGATAATTTATTTTTGTGTCTATCTTACTACTCTTTATTGACCTAGATGTGACATCCAAAGAATAATGATTTGAAGTTTAAATATTAAAGTTATTCTGGACTTAAAAGAAATAATTTTGGATCTGTTTATAAGAGAATAAAAACTAAGGGACTAAAACACAATTTCCCATCATTTGTCGAGAGTGAGGGATTCCATCGAGCTGGAGAATGATGGCTTATTTAGGGTTTGACTGATCAGAATCGTTCCTTCTTTGCTCGTTCTGCTAACTGTATCATGCATATAGTTTAGAGTAGCACCATATTATTTACGATATATATTTAAATAATAAAAAATTGTAATATAATATATTATATTCCTAATATAAAATCAATGTATGTTTTATAATTTTGAGGATATTATCTACAAACATAATATGCAATTTAAAAACATATCGTTTCGCAAATTGCCGCTCGGTGCCCGCCAGGAGGATAAAAAAATGTAGGGTATTGATAGGTTGTCAAATTTTATTTATAATTATAGTTTATATTTTTTAAAATTTTTAACAAAAATCACTGAAAAATTTTACAAATATAAATTAAAGTATAATTATGTGTAAATTGTAAAAAAATATTAGTAATTTACTTTAAAAAAGAGTAAATCATTAATTTTTTTATCGTGATTTGCAAATGATATATTGTTGAAAATAGGGTTGCTAAAGTGTTAATCATGGCACTAAATAGAAATTTTTCAACAAAATAAAGAGAATTTAATGTGATTTTATTGATTTAAATTTGATTCGAGACAAAATTAGTTGAACTTTTAATTTATTTTTTATCTCAAAACCTATTAATTGGAACTGACATACACTTATATGATTAATATTTGCTATCCTTATTATTAAATTTTGATCGATTTAATTTTAAGAAAGTCAAAATCTAGTCATAAAATTAAATGATAAAATTAATCACTTAGATCAAATTTATCTCCATTTAATTTAAAAATTTAATTTAAATTTTAATTGATTTTTGTCTTTCGAGCTCGATTGGCATTAAAAAAGGAGCTCGAGTCGATGAGATGAGCGGGAAATTTGAAATGGCATATCTGCCAGGATTTTTTTAATTAATCAAGTATTTATTTTAAGCTTATTTATATTAAATAAATATGTAATTTTGACTTTATTATTAATAAAAAAATGTTATCAGCCATACAGGGAAGGCAAGCTTTCTGCCCGCAACTCAACGAATCATACCGCAATTATTTTTATTTATTTAATTTCTAAATTTTAATATTTATATATATCATCATATATTTTAAATATATAATTATAAATTATATCATCTCCATCAAATTTAATATCTCATCTTTTATCTTATTATGGAAATAAGAGATCTTCTTATTTATTGATGTAATTTCAAAAATATATTTAAGCAATTTTTAAAAAAGGTTATCAAGTATTTACTGTATACTTATTTATATTAAATACATATATATGCAGTAGAGTTGTGTAACCGAGTCAACGCGACTCGGCAATGCGACTGGGCAAGTCGGCAACGCGACTCGGCGAGTCACTGGACGAGTCCACCGACTCGGTCGCGCGACTCGGCGAGTCGAGTGGACGAGTCGACTAACTCGGTCGCGCGACTCAGCGAGTCGAGTGGACGAGTCGACCGACTCGGTGACGCGACTCGGCGAGTCGCGTGAACGAGTTATCCGAGTCGATGACTTGACTCGGCGAGTCGAGTGAACGAGTCACCCGACTCGGCAACGAGACAGTGGACGAGTCGACCCGAAACGGCAACACAACTCGGCGAGTCGGGAAGAAGCGACTCGGCGAGTCGGCTCGACTCGGCCGTGGCTCAGATCGCAACATCTAAACTCAAATGAGAGAAAAAAAATACCGGAGAAAGTAAAAAAAGGACTGCTCATCCTTTGTCAACAGCACATAATTAGATATTTGGAATGAGGAATACCAGACGGCCTCTGCTACAGCATATTCCCATGCGACAAGCATATCACAAAATAGTTTCCCCTGAGCCATCTAACACTGAAACAGTCGAGGTAACACCTAAGCGGCCAAAGACTGTAAATCTGGCTTGATGGGCCGGCCCTCTGAATCTTCTAGACAGGTTTTGGCGCGAAATTTTCCCTAGGTTCTTCGTTCACCCATATACGGTCTCATTGTCTCGGCGTTTCGAGGCCAATGGAAGTCATGGAGAGCTTCGTTGTCCCCATCCTTGATTCTCAAGAAAGCCCCAAATCTGGTTGCCGGTATGTCTTACGACCTTGATTGAAAGCTTTCAAGACGCCGATGCAAACTTCTTTTATCTAATGTTTCGGTTCAATTCTTCGTAATCTTTTCTTGCACCCAGACGTCGGTGGCAGCGAAGCACCCTTGAAGTAGACGGGAGGGTTTCTTTCAAATACCGGTATAAGGCTTGCCAGCTTCTCTGTGATTCTAACGCCGAGATTCGTTCCCATTTTCATTATAAATTTTGTCGCAATTTAGCCTCATTAACCTCTCAATCGAGTAAAATTTGGGTAATTTCAAAATTCTTTTCCCAAATGCCTAATGATTTTATATTTGATGCTAAAAAGTTAGGTCTTTCGGGCATATATATAGCGATCATCCTGATTACACTACAAATGTAAGTTCCCACATACTGTTTCTTAGTTGAACTTTTTTATTGAAACCTGCATCTTCTCTATGTGTCATTTTAGTTCATCTAATAGCATGTAAATCAAGAACCCACTCAACAATTCTTTACTACACCGTGGAAGTCACTCACTTTTAGATTTATATTTAACTCAAAGATGTTAAAAAAAAACTAGGAGAGGACTTGTCACATGAACTAAATCCTAAATGAATTATCAGTTTCAATGCCATTGGTAGTTAATACCAACTTAGTAAAATATATTGCACTTAAATATACAAATAATAAATACATTTCAATCCAAAAACTAATGCCAATGAGTAAGGATAAGTATTTGAATATTAATAGCTCAACTTATTATTAACAATCGAATAATAATAAGTTGAGCTATTAAATGAAATACTACGATTTATACATGTATCAACACTCACTTGGCAAATATCATCTGGCTTGTTAAGGATATTGAGACCTATCATAAAGAGTGATAGTCAGGGATTTCCTAACAGATGGAATCACTGGTGCAAAAACACTGCACTTGACACACTTTTAAGTGGATGGTATAAGATTGCATAGACAGTTCTTTTTAGTGTTTCACTCTTGGCCTTGTTTGCTTACAAAATTTAATTTTAATAAAATTAAATTTAAAATTAAAATTAGAATTAGATGGTCTTTTTTATTAAAAATTAGAAATGATATGAAATAAAATTAATTATTATATTGAAATGTGCGAAAAATGTAATATAAATTAATAATAATTTTAATATTAATATAGGATGTAAAATATAGTTAATTTTTAAAATTAAATTTTATATACAATGTGATATGCCTATTTAAAATTAATCTAACCAAATAAACTGGTTACTTTAAGAAATCAATATGATTTCTTCCTTTTTTCCTTGGGAGGGTAGGGTAATCCTATTGACGAAAATTATTAAAATCGGATGTCAAACGTCTGTGGGCTAATGATGAAGAGTCACGCAAGCAAGACCCACTTCATGCATGACATCACAAATAATATAAAGTTGCCAAGCGAATTGTCCGATTGGCAATAGTCTGGTAGCTGATCGGACCATCTATTCGCTTTGGTCGGATGGTCTATTTGGCAACCAAATTAAGTAAATATTTGTCAAAAAAAAAATATAAATTCCTATGAAGTACGGATACGGCACGAAGACATGAGAACACAACACAACAAGATATAATGACACGATAATTTTCTAAAACGTAGGACACAAACACAATACGACTCGTCAAATATAATAATTAAAAAATTAATAATTAATACTTAAAAAATACATAAAACATTGAATAAATTTGAATTATATTTTGATAAAAATAAACTTAAATTTTTAAGTATAAATAACTTGTGAATAGCATAAAAATCTCATAAAATTAAGATAAAAATTTAAAAGACAATCATTAACATTGAAGAGATTTGAGATATAGATTTACAATTTGCTTTATAAAATGAGTGAGAGAATAATAAAAAAATATAATTTTTAATTGTCAGGATAAACATGAGAATGACAATAAGGAGACCTAAGAGGTCTTAGCACTGAGGATGAATGACGAATGAGTAAAGCTAAAATTCCTAAACTTTTTGAATTGATTCACTTTTGTAAGGCTCGAAAGCAGCGAAAGAGAAAAAAATTTAATTTAGCTTGTCTAACTTAGAACTTTAACCTATATTAAGTAAAATTTTAATAACAATAATAATAATAATAGATAAATTTTTAATTTTATTAGATATAAACTTTTAACGATACTAAAAATTTTAAATATTAATAAAAAAAATAAAAAATAATTATGATCATAAGTTTTAATCTTATGTTTCACATTATTAAAAAAATAATATTAATAAATATATTTAATATTAATATTAAATATATTTAATTTTATCTCATATATGTCCCATAAGTGTTATGTATCTTAAAAGTATCATGCATCTCATAAAAGACTTAGAAGTATCTCAGAAATATCATAAGATGTCTTAAAATATCCTTGCGTTTAAAAAAATATTTCTTAATTTTTTAATATTATTTTATTAAGACACATCACGTACATGCTATGTGACATATTTGATACAGTGTCCTCGCATCTCTTTTAGTAAAAATAAAAGAATTGAAAGTTTTATTTTTTAATGATTCATGCTTCGCATAGTATAACTTGAAGTTAAGTAGGTATTCATCTGGAATAGTAAATATTATATGTAATTATATTTTCTCCAATTAATATTTACCTGATTTCAAGATATACCTACCTTTTTGAACAAATAGCTATCTTACTATCTACTTGTTTGATGGTTGAACGGACAGTCCGATAGGCCAACCAGACGGTTTGGTAAACAAACCAGATTGTTCAATCAACCAACCGAACAGTCTATTCGATCGCATGACAACTTAATCTCGTTTGCGATATTCTACACGCAACAGGCCCTGCTCACCTACGTAGCTCTCCGCAATTGGGTCACAGACGCCTGACCAACCTGATAATTTTTCCCTATTGACAGTGTTCTTCCTTGCTTTTTGAGTTGTCCATTTGGTTAGTCTGAATCATGATATGATTTGTGAAATTAGTTGGGCAGCATTTTGATTCTGTAATTTGCAGATGACCCACAGATTACAACAACAACAACAACAACAACAACAACCAAGCCTTAATCCCACTAGGTGGGGTCGGCTACATGAATCCTTTGTTTCCATTGCGCTCTATCAGTTACCAAATTCTTATCTAAGTTTAAGTAACTAAGATCACTCCTTATAGTTTCTTGCCATGTCTTCTTTGGTCTCCCTCTTCCTCTTTGTACATGGGCAAAATCCAATAACTCAATTTTTCTAACTGGAGCTTCAATTGGCCACAGATTACAATCACAAAAAAAGGAAAATTAACATACAGGTTATTAATAACGATTAGACCTGATTTATTCGATTATGATGAGCTCCTGCAACAAAAACTGGCTGCAACATCAGTGATCAAGGAACAAGTATGTCGGAATAAAAGTTTTCACATAATAGTAGCACAACGCGCAAATTAATTGGAATGTCGCTCCTTACGAGAGTTAAGGAGAAGTTTGGGCACTGGATGGCTTTAGACAAGGGGTCGGAAAAAAAGGTCCAGTAGCATCCATTCAAGGAGTCTTTAAGGAGCTGAGGTAGTTTTGTCGAGTAGGAGTTTTTAACATATTATGTTCTCTAACATTGTTATTCTTGAAGAAGGCCTTTGTGACGGTGATTTGTGCAAAAGCGACGAAATCAAAGAAACGTGTTCTTCAACAAGGACTGCAAGACGATGAAACTTGGCGTGGTTTCATTGACATTGATAAACCTCGAAGAAAGGCATTCTTCAAAAGGGGTTTGTGATGCTAAAAAAAGTTGCTTGCTCATTTAGTTCCTTGATAATTAGACCAAGTGAAGCTTCTTCTTTTGTGAAAGGTGGTAAAGGCCTTTTAGATTAACTAAAGGCCTCTATGCACTTAGTTCCGTCTTTATTGGAACAGTTAAAGGACTACCATTGAGTCACCTTCAAATCATATACCTTATACCTTTGTTGCTTTGGTCGCTATAATCTTCAATACCACAAGTACAACACACTTTTCACTAGCAAAAATGACACTTGCCTGTAGTCTTTTGCTGCCACCACAGATGAATGAGCCTCTATAGTCCCTGATGACATAGCCCACTCCACCTACTCCACTTCTTCTATTGATCCATCAAAATTGAGTTTGAACCACCTAAGAGAAGGGGCAATCGAAGAATCTTCAGTAGAGATACAAGGTCCCTTAAGGGCATTTGGATTTGAGGGATTAACTGTGATGATACTCAAAACAGTAATAGTAATGACCTCAATTAAGGGACCGACCTATTATGCACCTTAAAGATTCAAGCTCTCCAACAATACTAAAGCGCAACAACTTCAATTTAAAGACACTTGTCCCATTCACTAAAGCAGGTCACCTTCGCCATCATCTCCATTTTAACCTGCAAAGAAAGGATTAGTGCAAACAAATTATGGCACCCAAGAAGAATATCTCTGAATCCATGGTACAGCCTATACTCATTGCCTAAGTGATGAAGGTTTTCTTCTACTCCACAACCCCACGAGCATAGGCTTGATACCACTAGAACTAGGTGAAGCCGAGACTACATCTTTACATATTCTTTACAAGGAAGCATGAATCCTAAGCAAAATGGGGATCTTCTGACACCAATCACCTGTAAGAGATTAATGTTATTTAACAAATTGATTAATATAGAACATTGTGGCAGGGATTTTAGTAGATTCTCGTTTCAACCCAAACAAATCTACCCCCACCCTAGTTGTATGCCCTCCTATTGGAAATAACTCCCCTTTAGTTCACCAAAAAGCTGGCTAAGTTTGTCCTTGTCCTAATTAGCTCCCTGAGAGACCTTTGCCATGGTGGAAGGGTAGTCAACATCATGCATGTTTAAAAAGGTCAATCATCTACTCAGTGAAATGGTAGATAACTAGGGGTCTTTCATAAAAAAGGGTATTGCCCAAACCCAAATGAGCTAAATCATTTTATCAGTGACCACATCATATCCCTTACAAATAAGCTTTCTAATCCATGAATCTCCTCTCGTGGTTTCAAAGAGGTGGTTGCATGATTCATATTTAGCTTCCAAACTCTTCCTCCAACTGCAATTAGAGTAACCCATGCTTGGCTACATGCTTTGCCATGAGGAACTGCTGTCAAAACCCTAAAGTGGTATATGCTAGGACCACCTTTAATATTTGGTTCACAAACCTTCCCACAACACATAATGCATCACTTTGGTCTCCAAATCTCCATGCCATAATGTTTGGATGAATCGCTCAGTAAAATTAAAAACATTAAGAGGCACGAACGTGTGATATGGCATAGATCAACAATGACGTCAAAATACTACTGATCAAGGTGATCCTCCATACTAGTGAAAGATTCATCACGCACCAAGAACTAGTCACGCCCCTAATCACATCTATAATAGCTATAAAGTCCATCTTCTTCAGCTTGTGCTTGGTTAAAAGACTGCTCAGATAATGCCATTGCTGTCTCTCATGCATCCTAATCACAATTTTCCTATCTATGGTGGTGGGGTGGTTGGAAATAATTGAAGACTTCTCAAGATTCACCTTCTGCTTAGAGGGTGCGCAGAAACTATCCAAAAATACTCTCAAATGGCTTCACCGAATCAATACAGATAAGTTGTTGTGGACAGTGGGCACATGTCGTGGTGATAGAGGCCCAAGGCTATTCCATAATTCTCAATTAAGATGCAGTAGGCCCTAATCTCTGCCTGTGAATAGGTTTGTCGGAGAAGAGTCCAGGAATATTATGTAATTTCTCTCAGAATGCAGCAATGCCCTAATCTCTACCTATAAATAAGCTATTTTGGAGCAGCATGCTGGTTGCTAGTAGTTGAAGAATAATTGTAATGGCAAATCCACCCATCAATAGGCTGTGGAAGCAAATCCAACAAGATGACCAACATCTGAAGGAGTGAGACTATACGATTACAACCATTGGAGTGTGTCTATGCAAAGCAATCAGACTAAGTCTTCAGTATGCGGTCACCTTGTGTAGTTGCACCAATCTACAAGAAGGCAAAGAAGCCAAAGTGGGAAAAGATTGTCACAGTGCGAGTATCCTTATCTTCTTCTTGTAATCTACCTAGATCTATGTGAGTTTTTCAGCTTGTACAACTCCAAAGAGTCCCTAAAGGAAGAATGCTAATTTGCATTACTAATGGTTCCAGTTGAGTTCAATACCATAGACACGAATCCGTGCGTTTCTCCAAGTTTGGGTTTCCCAATTTAAAACTTGTCTTCCCATGTGTTTTATCCATTCTTCATCTTTTAAAGATCTAGAAGAAGGCTTTGACGATCCAATTCAAGAAGAAATTGCTGAAAAAAAATCAGTTTTTCAAAAAAAAGTAAGTTTAAATAGTATATAATCTTAACAGGATAAATGAACATGGCTGATATACTGGAACTAGTGTTACTATATTCTTTATTCAGATTGCTTTTTTGATGGGCAAAAACTTTTTTTATCCTGACTTAGGAAGAAACAGAACCTACTACCTTGTGCAGGATAAGCTTGAAGCTTCTTTAAGAACAAAAGAGTGGCTGTGTGCTAACTTTGTTGTGGTGGGGGGGCACCTAATTGGTACTGTATAAAGTTGGCTTGAATCTCCTCCATCAAAAGCAGAGGAAATGGTTAAGGTTCATCTTGCTTTGTGAATTGAGTTCCATTCTCAGTAGAGCTCAAGCTGGTTTGGTTGTACGTTTCCTATGTAGCATTGATTAAGAAATAAAGAAGCTCATGTTCATGTTGACAATCACGGCAACTACATGTGTATTGAGAACTTGCAAGGAAATATTTTGATGATTAATGCTAAATTTTACACACAACATCCGGTTTGTATGTCATGCCAGGGTTCAGAATTTGTGGTTCTATTTCGTTTTTCTAAGATTCTGTTTCTGTTTGACTGGAGGATTAAAAAAAAAAATGATTTGAAAAAAAATTATAATTTTTTTAAAAAATATATAAAATGTGAAATAAAAAGAGTTATATTAAAAATTATATTGGATGTGAAATAAAATTGATTGTTTTATTGAGAAATATACTGGATGCGAAATAAAGTGGTTGTTTAATATAACTTATGTAGAATGAGATATAAAAAAAATTTACATTTTTTTAAAATAAATTAAAATTTTTAGTTATGGCAACTTTAGCCAAGGCTATTTTGCCCTCAAACCAAATAGCGCCTAAGGGTCAGTTTAGTCGGAGAAAAAAAAATAATTTAAAAAAATTTTCACAAAAGTTTTTAAAAATATGTATGATGTGAAATAAAGTGAATTAGTTATACTAAAAATTATGTTAGATATGAAATAAAATTATTTAATATTAAAATTTATATATAATGAGATATAAAAAATTATTTTAATTTTTTTAAAATAAAATAAGATTTTTAGTTGAAAAAAATTTTAGCCATAGCTAAAATTTCTCCCAACCAAACGGGGCCTAAAAATTATAGTTTATATGTAAGTACTCCACAAGCAATGAAAATAATGTAGGGTAATGACATATAAATGCATGATTTTTATCCCTAATTTCATATTTGTGCACAATCTTGGAATTATCCCATGTAGGTTGCATCATTACATGCAAAACTCAACTCATACTAATATTTTTCACAACCCATAAAGAGAGAGTGGGGGAGAATGAATCAATCACTTCCCCAAACTAGTCCAACAACATTGGTCTAACAGTACACTAGTTGGACCGTAAGCCATTCGGCTAGCCGATCTAGTCACCAAAAGTAACATACCAAAAATATTATAAGACTATTAGAACTTTGCTATGTTCTAGGACTATTGGGCAGAAGTATCAAACAATGAATGAATATATTGTCCAATGCTTTTATCTGGTGATCCTAGAAACATTAGTAAACTTTAAGGTTGAATAGCAATACTTGATTTTTATCTTATTTAATAGAATTCTTTCGTCTTTCGACCATTTAAAAAACTCCCAACATTCAAATATGTGACTAATCTTGAAAGGAGAACGAATCTTTTTTCAGAATAAGTTGCAGGTTTTTACGATATAGACCTTTATGCAATAAAAAAAATCTTGGGTCTTACCATGAATTCAAAATTCTAAGATATAAGTAAAATGGTTCCAACATTAGAGAACCAGATGCAAGTACACTTACTTGAATTTACTGAGCAACTTTTGCATTCCAAGGCATGAACAACATCAAAAGGCAATCTTCAAGATGCGAAACAAGCTGACTTCATCAGTATGGTGAGACACCATTCTAGAAATATTGCCCTGAGGATTAACAAAGCGAATGGATTTTATCAACCTAACAAGAGAAACAATTCTGGAAAAGTAATACATCTCAAATTAAAGTTTTTCAACCTTTTTAACAGTGAGAAAATCACAATTCGCTATATACATTCCATTCTCACATCACATATGTAACAAAATATATGTAAATAGAAATGCATAATAAATGCCAAGTTGCAAACCCACGAATTTAAAGAAATATGCCTCAAATTAGGCTACTTTCACAGGCAACTAACTCAATATGAAAACAATTTAGAATCACAGAGAGAAGACGGAGAAGATGACGATTTCAGATTTAGAAATATCCATATTATATTTGTCAAAAAAAAAGAAATATCATATTATAGGCCTAAACCAATTAAAATTAGAATTATACTGTGAAATAAATATGGAATTCCAACATAACCCTAATTTTGCTCTAAGAAAGTAACCCCAACCACGCTAAAACTCCCGAAAAAGTTGGGAGTATATCTCATCTAGGCTCTATGGGTATACCATATGTTCACGAAGGTCTACAAAACCTAATGCATTTCATTTGGATCCTTTCCCGCCAAAAAAATGCATACATGGGTTCATTCTTGTCCAAAAAATATTTCACATGGGTCCATTTCACGGGTTCTGTTAAAGACGACCGTTACGTTATTTCAGTTGATTTTTTATGAAAATAGTTCTTTAAGCATTTACAGTTACATCTTCAACTCCTCCATCTCTGCCTCCCTTACCCCCTCCCCCATATAAGGAAATAAAGGGAGAAAAAGAAAGAGGATGGCCGAGAAAGAACGGAAAATGAACGGTTGTAACAATCACGAATGGACTTGTAGAGCAATACAAGTTTTGCTCATTTGAGATGAATTACAACTAGGTCCTTTGATGATTTCATTTAAGAATAAACCTAGATGAATGCTTTGGTAATTGAGGGACTTGGCTATAATTTTCCCTTACCTTGGTGAGAGGGCTACATTAATTTGAGTTAAATCTGGATATTAGCTTAAATTAAATCCTAGTTAAGCCCTAAGATTTCGTTAAACTCTTAGCCATGAGGTCAAGTGAAGGCATGGCATTTGTTGGCTTCATTGACACTTGAAGGCCCCGTTTATTTTGAAGTTAAAAATTAACCTAGTTTAATTTTAACCTGACATATCACATCACACATAAAATTTATTATTGAAAATTAACTTTATTTCACATCCTACGCACATCACTAAAATAATAACTAACTTATATCACATCCCTCACATATCCCAATATAATAACTAACTTTATGTCACACCCGTCACATATCCCAACATAATAATTAATTTTATTTCACATCATTCACAACTTTTAATAAAAAAAATCTCTTGTTAAATTTAATCTTACAAACAAACAGACCCCTTGGTAGGTTAAGTTAACCTAGCAAAACAAACAACTCTTATAATAAAGTGAATTTTTTAACTTTTTTAACGATCTTTTATGAAATCCGTCAAATGGATCCATGTGAAACCAGAATTCAGATTCAGCGAGGGTTGATTAAAACCAGGAACACATTATATCAAAATGAACTTCAGATTCAGCAATATTCAAATAGGATAAATAGACCTTTATAAGCATAATATATAGCAGACCTAAAAAGAGCAATTATCAAAATGATCACCATCAAGAATCTTTATGACAACAATATGCATCAAATTTAATGATTTGTCCCCCTATAATCTTATACTTAATGAGCATGATACCAACACTAATATCTATAAATGACTTTATAATTTCCACTGGCCCATAATTGTTTCATAATCTTTCAGTACTATCTCCAATATTATTCTAGGCTTTCAGTGTGTGAAAATGTCAAATTATTTACTTAATTCAATAAATGTAAATGATGATGGAAAATTAACAATATTTGAATTGTTTAATGGTCAAAAAACGTTTTTAAAAATTCTATGCAGAGTACAATATGAAAAATGAAAAGGATAATTTTGCGTTCAACAATCAATTCTTACAATGAAACATTGGTTTTAAAGAACATACCTCATCATACTGGTGAATGAAGTTGATTGATCAGTGCCCTTAAAGCTTTGCACAACATATAATGCCAATTAGAATGACATATAAGATCTAAGAAGCACATATGACTAAGATCAATAAAGTTCATAAATGTGGTTTCGCTATCAACAAAAACAAAACTGATGAAAAGAAGAAACAAGTTCATAGTTGCATGTCCACCCAAGCTTTGAAGTGAATGCCATATGCAGTAAATTTACCTTCACACTGAACAGATAATGGTAAGATTGAAAACTGTCATACATGAAAGTACAGTGGTATCCCCAGAAGGTGAGTAGTCTCAAAGCAGTGTTTATCTGGTATATAGGTCACTAAACAATCATCGTAATTTCTTTCACTCACACTTCTTCCAAATTATAACTGGTAGAACTGCCTCCAGTCAGAAATTAGGACAAACACAAGTGCACCACCAAATATACAACAGTTCTATCTCAGAACAACCTCAACTCGAACCTGTGAATGGCATGATGCCCATTGCACCACTTACTCGTATAGAGAGAAATATCACATAGAGCATTATAAGTCCAAAACCTAGCAATCTGTTAGGTTGCATGTTGTTTCTTGGTAAGATTAGCAAAGCCCAGGTGAGTCCAATTATAAGGAAAGCTATAGTATATATCAAAGAACTGTCTTTTGGAAGAACATAAGAAGAAGGTTGAGTTGACCAAGCTCCAAGCACCATTGACAACCCCAAGCCAGCAAGTGTGTTGAACATAGGCCCTGCATAGCATCCTGACAGTGCAATCTGCAATCCTTCACCTCCATTCAAAGCTAAAGCAGTATTTGACATCAAATCACCCATTGAATTACCCCATGCCATCACAGTTAGTCCAAGAACAGAAGGGTTGATTCCCAATATCACACCCAAAGCTAATAAAAGGGCAACCAACTCATTAGCAACAATATAAAACCAAACAACACTCATAGAAAACCCGCCTAAAACCCATGGGAACAAAAACTTTTGAGGCGGACGATCATGCTGAGTGAAGAAGAAAGCAAGAACTCCTAGGGTTATACCTACAAGAGCACCAACCACAAAAGCGTAAAAGCATACTTTGGAATCCCTGGTTTGAGTGGAACTCCACAGAAAAGCCAAGAGCAAAGGTGCCAATGCCGCACTGGTGACAGCATATGTTTTTGACCACCTTTCTTCTTCAACAACTGGGATTGTTAACCTCCTTGGAAGCGAAAGAGGCACCTCAAAAATCAGAAAGAATTTCCTGCAAGAAAACATTGTATCATCTTCCCCATCATCTTCTCTCCATCCCCATACAGGCCTTGAATTCTCATCCAGACCACTCCTACGCCCATGATTCGAGTAGATGGCCACATTCGAAGCCCACATCCACTGAGGCAAGCTAGTATGGAGCTGAGGTACATCATTACTGAAGTCATCATCAAGCAGAGAGCTATACACAGATTCATCCTCCTCATTTCCAAGAGAAAAGACGCTTCCTCTAACTGGTAATAATGGGGTCACAACATTAAACTTCAACTTCCGAGCATGCTTTCTAAGTACCTCATTTGCTGCGACAACGAAGGCATAAACCACATAGATCGAGACAAACATGAATGCTCCCCATATATTCACCCTTCCAACAATCAACATCAATGACAATGCTACCAAGCTTAAAATGAAGAAAGCAATATCCCGAATGAAACATTTCCGATCAATCTGTACATTTTTCTGAGAAACAGATAATGAAATCAACCCAACAACAATAGTAGTAACGAAGACAGCACCACCAAGCACACTGTTGAGACCAACCTCCCCAGCTCCAGAGCCCAGAAAGGCTGCAATGCTGGCAAAAACATCAGGAGCACCATTGCCTAGAGGAAGCAATGTTACTCCAGCGACAGTGGGTGGGAGCTTCAGCAAAGAGGACAGCTTAGCAAGACTACAACAGAAGTAATCGGCAGCAGTGTTGCCCAACAAATAAAACAGCGCCAACAACCACAAGCCTAGACAAGCATACCCCAAGACCTGAAAACCCTCAAAACCACAATAGAATAATCTAATGTAATCGAAGAAGCCTCCAGAATTGCAATGGCGGTTAGACTTGAGAAAATCACACCGGGATGCGAAGCCCTGGCGCTGGTCCATCCCGAAGCAAGCATCAGTTGGATTCCCAAGCATCGGATCATTCTGTAGTGATTCGCTATGAGACGAGTTACTGAAAGTAAGCTCGACGAGCCGCCGATTGACACCAGGGTTACGAAGGAGAGGGATCCTTATGCTTCCGTCTTTGTTGTGAATGAAGAAAAGAAGAATCAGAGTGCAGAATCCATTAAAGACTGCACGAAACTTACGGGATCGCCTCGCTGTCGCCTCCCTGCCCATGAACTGCGCCGTAATCGTCTATTCCGATTCCCTTACAAAAAAATCGCCTATTCCGATCGGCGCCAAAGGGTTTTGAGGTTCCCAAGGCCGATCATCAAGAACGAATTCGAGGCTGGGGAAATGAGTAGAGAAGACACGAGAAGGATGGCAAGGAAAAGTGGACTTAGGGTTTCGTTCTTGAGCACGGACGACGAAGCGTTGAAGCTTCGGAGAAATCGATTTCCGAAGACATAACATACCCGACCATGCTCGTTTTAAATTTTAATCAGATTGGGTCTGTTTGTTTTGTTTGCAAGATTAAATTTAAAAAAATTAAAATTAATTTTAGATAAAAATACTATTTTATTAAAAATTATGAATAATGTAAAATAAAATTAGTTATTATATTGAGATATGTGAAGAATGTGATATAAAGTTAATTATTATGTTGAGATATGTGAAGAATGTGATATAAATTAGTTATTATTTTAGTAATGCGTGTAGGATGTGAAATAAAACTAATTTTTTATATTAAATTTTATGTATGATATGATATGCCTAATTTTTTTTTTAACCTCACACGAAGGGGGGAATCTTATTCATCCAGTCTCCTGCTGGCAAATAAAAATCCTAAATACACGCTAAAAAGAAAAAAAAAGAACAAATAAGGAGTTTTTAACTCCCAATCAAGCAAGAGCAAGGAATAAAATAAGTTCCAACCACCAAAATAGAAAAGGAGCAATGGCCGTCAAAAATAGAGATCACTGGAAACCGACAACCTCAGCAACCTGCTGCAGAATAAATTACAATAGCTTGCAACTTGCATCCCAGCCTGCATCACAACAGAACAGCCTGCAAACAACACCTGCATCTGCATTTGCCGACAAAACCACCTGCAGTCTAAAGAGAATACAACCAAACAGGGAGCAAAAAACAGAAAAAAAGTAAAATGAAAGATTTTAGAAACAGACCAATTGCAGTCCAAAACTGTAGCAAAAAAAGAAAAAAAAATGAAAACATTCTCTAAGCAGCCTAACAAAACAGCAAAAAAGGCACAACAAACTGCAGCCAGAAGAACAACCGCAGCCTGCAGCCAAAAACCTGCAACCAGCTCAAGAGACGGCTGAAAACAGCCAGCTGAAATACAAGCATCGGACCGCAGCAGCCAGAGGAAAACAACAACAACACAGAGCAGATACAACAGATCTGTGTCGCAGCCAGAATCTACAGCAACAAAACAACCTACAACTAGAAAACATTAATATGCCGCAACAATCAGTACCTGCAGAAAACAAACTCAACAGCCAACCAATAAAAGAAAAGAAAAAGAAAAACAAAAAAAGAAAATTAAAATCTTCTAAAAATTCTCCATACCCATTTTTTCCGTAAGAATAAGATTCTGTCCTTCCACAAGAACATCATCAAAAGAAACAAAAGCAATATCAGTATAATTCAACTTAGCAAAAAAATTAGCTACCTGATTCGTCTCTTTCAAAGTATAGGTAGTCTTAGTTTGCATGTCATGAATGAGATTCTTTAATTTGTAAATGTAAGGAATAAAATTCTAACCAATATCTTTTATTATCTCTAATCCAACTAACAATATTCACCGAAGCAAGATCCAGATGGAGACAATTATAATCTTTTTCTTTACATTTTTCAATACTAAAAAGGGCTGCCAAAATTTTTGCAATAATAACATTATCACAGTTGAAAACACAATGGTAGGCATAAATAAAATTACCAGAAGCTTTACTATCAGCTAAAACCTCCTCTGAATTGAGCTTAACATAACCAGAATCCGGTTTCTATCAGGTTGCTTTGAGATCAGAATGAAATCTGCAAATTAAAATTAAAGTAGGTTAATTTTTAACGGCCAAACAAACAGTGCCATTGTTTTATATTTATAATTAATATAATTTTTAAATAATATTTTTTTTTTATTTGACATCATTTTAACATAAAATCAATCCATTTTTTCATTTAAAAAGCCCTATCTTTATTCAAACTCATTCAAATTTTACTTATTTGAAATTAATATAATTTTTTTAAAGCTAAATCTAGTTCGTTTAAAATAAAATAGAATCATTCCATAATCACTTAAAATTTTACAATTATGTACATTTAAAATTTTTAAAAATTATGCAAACAAGCTTTTATTTATATAAATACATTATGGTGATAAATATAAAGAGATTGAAGCACGTACACAAATAATGTATATTATACAATTGAATATAAAATGTAATATCTTAACTTGGATGATAGACTTAATTTAATTTAAAATTAGCTTGCAAAAATTACTGATTTGAGTAAACTCGAAAAAATTTTATAATTAACTATGCTCGTTATATCTTAAACTCATTGGTCTTCATAGGTCATCTATTTACTTTATTAACACACATTTTAATTCTTAATCACTCTAACATTTGAATAAGTTATTATGTAATGAATCGTTCTCTAATTGGATATTTTCGGCTTAATTTCATTAATATAGCAATAAATAGTTGTAAAATTGCCACCATTTAATTTAAATGCATGGATATATAATAAATTAGTATATAAAAGTGTCTATTAAGTTTAAATATATCGATATATTATCAAGTAGATGTATAATTACTAGTATTATATTAAAATATAATCATATGCACTAAATCGAATGCCAAATATGTCTCTTTTATTAAAATACATCGATGTAAAAAATAGAATCTACGTAATTGGGCATACTGAATTAAAATGCTTTGATATATAGTAGATTGATGTATAAGTGCTAGTATTATAATAAAATTTAGTCATATGCGTTGCATTGATATTCAAATTCTTATTTTCAGCTAAAAAATATCAATATGACAAAAATAAATTGTTTAAATGCTAGTACTATATTAAAATGTATTGATATAGACTAGATCAATGTCTAAATCCAAATATTTTTTCAAATATAATTAAAAATCATCGAATAGTCAAAATATTACTAGTATTCAGTTAAAATAATTTATTTATACAATGAATTATTTTATAAATGCATGTATTCAACTTAAATTCATCGATATAATAATAAATATTTGTAAAATTATCAGTATTCTATTCAAATACATAGTCACATAACAAATAAGTATCTAAAAGTATCTATTATATTTAAATATATCAATATATTGTTAAGTAATATATAATTATTGGTATTATGTCAAAATATAATTGTATTCATCGAATAGGATGCCAAAAATATCTTCTGCTAAAATGCATTGATATAATAAATAAAATTAGTGTAATTGTGAGTACTAAATTAAAATACCTTGATATGTAATAGATTGATATATAAGTGCCAGTATTTTATTCAAATACAATAAACAATCATCGAATAATTGTATAATTGCTAATCTTCAATAAAATAACTTGATATATAAAAAATAATTCTCTAAATTTAAGTATTTAAGTTAAATTCACTGATATAGCAATGAATAGTTGTAAAATTATCACTTTTTAATTCAAATATAATGATTTAAAACAAATTAGTTTCTAACCATGTTTAATAAGTTGAAATACATCGATATACTATGAAGTACATGTGCAATTACTGATATTATGTTAAAATTCAATCATATACATCAAATCGATAGCCAAATATGCATTTTCTATTAAAATACTTAGATATGATAAATCAAAATTGAGTAATTACGAGTACTAAGCCAAAATATCTAGAAATATAATAGATCAATGTGTGAATGCTAATTCTTTATAAATACAGTAAAAAAATCATCGAATAGTAGTATAGCTTCTTGTTTTCAGTTAGAATAATTTCTTATGCAATGAAACGTTCTCTAAGGCTTTATTTAGTTCGAGAATTAAATTTTGGATAAGAGAAAAAATATTTTATCTTATAAATTTATTGAAAAAAATTTAATTTAATATTATAAAATATATAAAATGTGAAATAAAGTAAATTATAATGTTCATATTTGTGTTGCATGTGAAATAAAGTTAATTTTTATATTTAAATTTGTGTTGGGTTGAAAAAATCCGAACCAAACGAGCCATAAATGCATATATTTAACTTAAATTCAATGATATAGTAGCGAATATTGGTAAAATTACTATTGTGCAATTCAATTACATAGATCTGTAACAAATTTAGTATCAAAAAGCATGCATTAAGCTTAAGTACTTCGTTATATAATAAAGTAGATATGTAATTATTAATATTACATTAAAATTTAATTATATGTATCGAATCTATTGCCAAATATATATATATTTTTAGAAAAACTATATCGATATAACAAATCTAAATTTTATAAGTGCTAGTACATAGTTAAAATAACTTAATATAAAAAAAATCAATGTCTAAATTTTAGTATTTATTTTAAATATAATAAAAAATCAACGAATAGTCACAAAATTACTAGTATTCAATTAAAATAATTTATTATGCAATGAATCGTTCTCAAAATATTTATATTCTGCTTGAATTCAACGATAATGCAATGAATTATTGTGAAAATGCAACTATTCAATTTAAATGTATTAATATGCATGAAATCAGTCTTTAAAAGTGGCTAATAAGTTGAAATACATCTATATATTATGAAGAAGATATATAATTGCTGGCGTTACATTAAAATTCAAACTTATGCGTCGAATAAATTGCCAAATATAGATTTTCAGCTAAATTATATCGATATAACAAATCTTAACTATTTAATTTTAATACTAAGTTAAAATGCCTGATATAGACTAAACTAAAGTTCAAATCAATTTATTCTTTTCAAATACAAAGAAAAATCATTGAAGAGTCGTATGATTGCTAGTATTCAATTAAAATAACTTATTATGTAATGAATCATTCTATAAATACTTATATTTGGCTCGAAATTCATGAAAGAGCAATAAATAGTTATAAAAATACCACTATTTAATTTAAATACGTTAATATCTATAAATCTGTCTCTAAAAGTGTCTAATAAGTTGAAATACATCGATGTGCTATTGGGTAGATATGTAATTGCTAGTATTATAATAAAATTCAGTAATAAGCAATGACTTGATCGCTAAATACATGTTTTTTGCTAAAATACTTCAATATAACAAATATAAATTGTTTAAATGCCAGTGCTATATTAAAATACCTTGATATAGACTACATCAAAATCTAATTGCCTGCATTCTTTTCAAATAAAATAAAAAATCATTGAATAGTTGTAAAATTTATAGTACTCAGTTAAAATAACTTTCGTTAAAATTAAAATCATTGAATAGTCGCTCTCTAATTGGACATTTTCATCTTATGTTCATTTATGTAGCAATTGATTCTTGTAAAATTATCACTATTTAATACCAATACGTGGATATGTAATCAAATAATATGTAAAAATATTTATTAAGTTTAAATACATCGATCTATTGTCAAGTAGAAGTGTAATTATTGTTATTTTGTTGAAATACAATCATATACTCCAAATTGAATGCTAAATATGTCTATTTTGTTAAAATGTATCGATGTAAAAAATATAACCTGCGTAATTAAGAGTACTGAGTTAAAATACTTTAATATGTAGTAGATCGATGTGTAAATGCTAGTATTATAATAAAATTAAGACATATGCGTTTAATTGATAACCAAATTTCTATTTTCAACAAAAATACATCGATATAACAAAACTAAATTATTTAAAAGCTAGTACTAAGTTAAAAAATATTGATATAGATTAGATCAATGTCTAAATGCCAGCATTATTTTTCGATACAATTAAAAATCATCGAATAGTCAAAAAATTACTATTATTCAGTTAAAATAATTTATTATGCAATGAATCAGTTCTTAAATGCATGTATTCAGCGTAACTTAATCTAAATAGCAATGAATACTTGTAAAATTACCAGTATTCTATTTAAATACATAGTCATATAACAAATGAGTATTTAAAAGTATCTATTAAATTTAAATACATTAATATATTATCAAATAATGTGTAATTACTAATATTATGTCGAAATACAATCATATTGATCGAATTGAAAGCCAAAGATGTGTCTTCTTCTAAGATTCATTGATATAACAAATAAAATCAATGTAATTATGAGTACTAAGTTAAAATGCCTTGTATGTAATAGATCGATATATAAGTACTAGTATTCTATTCAAATACATTGAATAATCGTCAAATAGTTGTAAAATTGTCACTGTTTAATTTAAATACAATGATTTGGAAAAAAAAAGTTTCTAGTCGTGTTTAATAAGTTAAAATGCATCGATATACTATAAAGTAGATGTGTAAATACTGATATTATGTTAAAATTTAATTATATGCATCGAATGGATAGCTAAATATGTATTTTCTATTAAAATACTTCAATATGACAAATCAAAATTGACTAATTACTAGAGATGTAATAGATCAGTGTGTATTCGCTAGTATTCGTTACAAATACAGTGAAAGATCATTGAATAGTAGTATAGCTTCTTGTATTTAGTTAGAGTAACTTATTATATAATAAAACTAAATGCATGTATTCGGCTTAAATTCATTAATATAATGATGAATAGTGATAAAATTACCATTGTGCAATTCAATTACATAGATGTGTAACAAATTTAGTATCTAAAAGCATCTATTAAGCTTAGGTATATCGTTATACAATGAAGTAGGTGTGTAATTACTGATATTATAATAAAATTTAATCAGATTTATTAAATCGATTGCCAAATATAAATTTCAGAAAAACTACGATATAACAAATTTAAATATTGTAAGTGCTACTACATAGTTAAAATACTTTAATATGAAATAAATTAATATCTAAATGATAGTATTCTTGTTAAATATTATGAAAAATTATCGAATAGTCATAAAAATTACCAGTATTCAGTTAAAATAACTTATTATGTAATGAATCATTCTCAAAATATTTATATTTAGCTTGAATTTAATGATAATGCAATAAATAGTTATAAAACTATAATTATTCGATTCAAATATATTGATATGTACGAAATCAGTCTCTAAAAGTGAGTATTGAGTTGAAATATATATTGATATAACAAAACTAAATTGTTTAAATACAAGTACTATATTAAAATGCATTGATATAGATTAGATCAATGTCTAAATGATAGCATTCTTTTCAAATACAATTAAAAATCATCAAATAGTCAAAACATTACTAATATTTAGTTAAAATAATTTATTATGCAATGAATCATTTCTTAAATGCATGTATTCAACTTAAATTTATCGATATAGTAATGAATATTTGTACAATTATCAGTATTCTGTTCAAATAAATGGTTATGTGTATCAGAAAGTGTCTGTTAAATTTAAATATATTAATATATTATCAAGTAACGTATAATTACTGATATTATATCAAAATGCAATCATATTTATCGAATCGAATGTCAAAGATGTGTCTTCTACTAAAATACATTAATAAAAATAAATAAAGTCAGTGTAATTATGGGTATTAAGTCAAAATATCATGATATGTAATAGATCAATGCATAAAATGAATAATCGTTGAATAGTTATTTAATTACTGGTTTTCAATTAAAATAATCTAATATGTAAAAATTCACTCTTTATTCAAGTATTTAATCTACATTCACTGATATAGTAGTGAATAGTTGTAAATTATCACTTTTAAATACAAATACAATGATTTGGAACAAATTAGTTTCTATTCGCATCAAATAAGTTGAAATATATCAATATATTATGAAGTAGATGTGCAATTACTGCTATTATATTAAAATTTAATTATATGTATCGAATGGGTAGCCAAATATATATTTTCTGTTGAAATTCTTCTATAAAATAAATTAAAATTGAGTAATTACGTGTACTAAGTCTAAATGCTTAGAGATGTAATAAATCAATGTTTATTCGTCAGTATTCTTTCCAAATGCAATGAAACATCATTGAATAGTAGTATAGCTTCTTGTATTCAGTTAAAATATGTAAGAAAATATTCTCTAAATATATGTATTCAGCTTAAATTCATCGATATAGCCTCGAATAGTGGTAAAAGTACCAATGTGAAATTCAATTACATAGATGTGTAACAAATTTAGTATTTAAAAGCGTCTATTAAACTTAGGTACATCGTTATATAATAAAGTAGATGTGCAATTACTGATATTATATTAAAATCCTAATTATATATATCGAATCGATTGCCAAATATATATTTTCAGAAAAACTATATCGATATAATAAATCTAAATTTTGTAACTACTAGTACATAGTTAAAATACCTTAATATGAAATAAATTAATATCAAATATTAGTATTTTTTTTTAAATATAATGAATAATCTTCGAACAGTAGTAAAAGTATTCGTATTCAGTTAAAACAACTTATTATGTAATGAATCATTCTCAAAATATTTATATTCAGCTTGAATTCAACGATAATGCAACGAATAATTGTAAAAATACAACTATTCAATTCAAATATATTAATATATATGAAATCAGTCTCTAAAAATGATTAATGAGTTACAATACATCGATATACTATGAAAAACATATATAATTGCTATGTTACATTCAAATTCAATCCTATGCATCGAATAAATCGCCAAATACAGATTTTCAGCTAAAATATATCGATATAATAAATCTAAACTGTTTAATTCTAGTACTAAGTTAAAATGCCTGATATAGATTTGATTAAAGATTAAATGCGTGTATTCTCTTCAAATATAAAGAAAAATCATTGAATAGTCATACAATTGTTAGTATTCAATTAAAATAACTTATTATGTAATGAATTATTCTCTAAATACTTATATTTGGCTCAAAATTCATGATAGGGCAATGAATAGTTATAAAAATGCTACTATTTAATTCAAATATGTTGATGTCTCACATATTTATTTATAGAAGTGTCTAATAAGTTGAAATACATCGATGTGTTATTGGGTAGATATGTAATTACTAGTATTATAATAAAATTCAATAATAAGCATTGAATTGACAGCCAAACACGTATTCACCTAAAATACTTTAATATAATAAATGTAAATTGTTTAAATGCTTGTGCTTTATTAAAATACCATGATATAGACTACATCAAAGTTTAAATGCTTGTATTTTTTTCAAATAAAATAAAAAATTATCGAATTGTGGTAAAATTTCTAGCACTTCATTAAAATAACATATTATGCAATGAATCGCTCTCTATTTGAATATTTTTGGCTTATATTCATCAATATAGCAATTAATTATTGTATAATTTTCACTATTCAATTTAAATACATGGATATGTAATAAATTAGTATGTAAAAGTGTCTATTAAATTTAAATACATCGATCTACTATCAAGTAAATGTGTAATTATTAGTATTATATTAAAATACAATCATATGCACCAAATCGAATGTTAAATATGTCTCTTCTGTTAAAATACATCGATGTAAAAAATATAACCTGCGTAATTAAAAGTACTAAGTTAAAATACTTTGATATATAGTAGATCGATGTATAAGTGCTAGTATTATAGCAAAATTCAGTCATATGCATTTAATTGATAGCCAAATTTCTATTTTCAATAAAAATACAACGATATAATAAAATTTAATTATTTAAAAGCTAGTGCTAAGTTAAAATGCTAAGTTAAAATATATTAATATAGACTAGATCAATGTCTAAATGCTAGCTTTTCAAATATAATTAACAATCATCGAATATTAAAACAAAATCATCGAATAGTCAAAAATATTACTAGTATTCAGTTAAAATAACTTATTATGCAATGAGTCATTCCTCAAATGCATGTATTCGACTTAAATTCATCGCAATAGCGATGCATATTTGTAAAATTACCAGTATTCTAGTCAAATATATGGCCCGTAACAAATAAGTATCTTAAAGTATCTATTAAATTTAAAAACATCAATGTATTATCAACTAATGTGTATTTACTGGTATTATATTGAAATACAATCATATTCATCGAATCGAATGACGAAGATATGTCTTCTTCTAAAATAAATAAAACCAGTGCAATTATGAGTACTAAGTTAAAATACTTTTATTTAGCTTGAAATTTATGATAAAGTAATGAATAGTTGTAAAAATATCACTATTCAAGTATATTGATATCTCACAAATCTGTCTCTAGAAGTTTGTAGTAAGTCGAGATATATCAATGTGCTATCGGTTAGATATATAATTGCTAGTATTATAATAAAATTGAGTAATGAACATTGAATTGATCGTCAAATACTTATTTTCAGCTAAAAAATCTTGATATAATAAATGTTAATTGTTTAAATGCGAGTGCTGTATTAAAACATCTTGATATAAACTCTATTAAAGTCTGAATGCCTCCATTCTTTTAAATAAAATGACAAAATAATCGAATAGTCATAAAATTTCAAGTATTCAATTAAAATAACTTATTATGCAATACAACATTCTCTAATTAGATATTTTCGGCTTACATTCATCGATATAGCAATTAATAGTTATAAAATTACTACTATTCAATTCAAATACGTGGATATACAATAAATCAGTACGTAAAAGTGTTTATTAAGTTTAAATATATCGATAAATTATGAAGTAGATATGTAATTACTGGTATTATATTGAAATATAATTATATGCTCCAAATCGAATGCCAAATATATATTTTATTAAAATACATTAATGTAAAAAATAGAACCTACGTAATTGGGCTTACTGAGTTAAAATGGTTTGATATATAGTAGATTGATGTATTAGTGCTAGTATTATAACAAAATTCAATCATATACATTGTATTGATTGCCAAATTCTTATTTTCAGCTAAAATACATCGACATAAGAAAACTAAGTTGTTTAAATGCTAGTACTATGTTAAAATATATCGATATAGACTATATTAATGTCTAAATATCAGCATTCTTTTTAAATACAATAAAAAATTATTGAATAGTCAAAATATTACTAGTATTCAGTTAAAATAACTTATTATGCAGTAAATCATTCCTTAATGCATTTATTCAGCCTAACTTCAACGATGTAGTAATGACTATTTATAAAATTACCAGTATTCTATTCAAATATATAATTATGAAACAAATAAGAATCTAAAAGTGTCTATTAAATTTAAATATATTAATATATTGTCAAGTAATTTGTAATTACTGGTATTATGTCGAAATATAATCAAATTCATTGAATCGAATGCCAAAGATGTGTCTTTTGTTAAAATATATTGATAAAATAAATAAAACTATTCTAATTGTGAGTATTAAGTTAAAATGTCTTGATATGTAATAGATCGATGTATAAGTGCTAGTATTCTATTCAAATAAAAAGAACAATCATCCAATAGTTGTATAATTGCTGGTCTCCAATTAAAATAACTTGATATATAAAAAATGTATTCTCTAAATTCAAGTATTTACCTTAATGCATTGATATAGCAATAAATTATTATGAAACGGTCATTATTTAATTTAAACACAATGATTTAGAACAAATTAGTTTCTAATCGTGTCTAATAAGTTGAAAAATATCGATATACAAGTAGATATGTAATTACTGATATTATATTAAAAATTCAATCATATGTATCGAATGAATAGCCAAATATGTATTTTTTGTTAAAATACTTTAATATGATAAATCAAAATTGACTAATTGTAAGTACTAAGTCAACATGCCTAGAAATGCAATAGATCAATGTGTTCATTGCTAGTATTCTTTACAAATACAGTCAAAGATCATTGAATAGTAGTATAGCTTTTTGTAGTCAGTTAGAATAACTTATTATGCAATGAAACTAAATACATGTATTCGGCTTAAATTCATCGATATAAGAACATTAGTATCAGCGAATAGTGGTAAAATTACTACTGTGCAATTCAATTACATGGATGTGTAACAAATTTTGCATATAAAAGCATCTATTAAGTTTGGGTACATCGCTATACAATGAAGTAGATGTGTAATTATTAATATTATATTAAAATTTAATAATATGTTTCGAATCAGCAGCCAAATATATATTTTCAGGAAACTTACATCGATATAACAAATCTAAATTTTGTAAGTGCTACTACATAGTTAAAATGGCTTAATATGAAATAAACTAATGTTTAAATGTTAGTATTCTTTTTAAATATAATGAAAAATCATCGAATAGTTACAAAATTATTAGTATTCACTTAAAAAAACTTATAATATAATGAATCATTCTAAAAATATTTGTATTTGGCTTAAAGTCAATGATAATGTAATGAATAGCTGTAAAAATACAACTATTCAATTTGAATATATTGATATTTACAAAATCAATCTCTAAAAGTGGATAATGAGTTGAAATACATCTATATACTGTAAAAAAGATATATCATTGCTAGTGTTACATTAAAATTCAATCATATGAGTCGAATAAATCGTCAAATATAGATTTTCAGCTAAAATATATCGATATAAGTAATCTAAATTATTGAATCCTAGCACTAAGTTAAAATGCCTTGATATGAACTAGATTAAAATTTAAATGCCTTGATAAGTTATTTCATTGAATAGTCTTACAATTGCTAGTATTCAATTAAAATAACTTATTATACATTGAATCGTTCTCTAAATGCTTTTATTTAGCTGAAAATCCATGATAGAGCAATGAATAGTTGTACAAATGCCACTATTCAATTGAAATACTTTAATATCTCACAAATCTATCTATAGAAGTGTCTAATAAATTGAAATATATCGATGTAATATTAGGTAGATAAGTAATTGCTAGTATTATATTAAACTTTAGTAATATGTACTGAATTGATAGCTAAATACTTGTTTTCAGCTAAAACACTTCGATATAACAAATATAAATTGTTTAAATGCGAGTGCTATACTAAAATACCTTAATATAGACTAGATAAAAGTCTAAATGCCTGCATTCTTTTCAAATAAAATAAAAAATAATCGAATAGTTATAAAATTTCTAGTACTCAGTTAAAATAACTTATTATGCAATGAATCATTCTCTAACTGGACATTTTCAGCTTACATTCATTGATATAGTCATATAGCAATGAATTGCTATGAAATTACCGCTATTCAAATCAAATACATGGATATATAATAAATCAGTATGTAAACTTTTAAATAAAGTTTAAATACATCGATATACTATTAAGTAGATATATAATTACTAGTATTATATTGAAATACTATCATATGCTCCAAATCAAATGCTAAATCTATCTCTTCTGTTAAAATACATCAATGTAAAATATATAACCTGCGTAACTGGGAATACTGAGTTAAAATTCTTTCATATGTAGTAGATCATTGTATAGGGTCTAGTATTATAATAAAATTCAGTCATATGCATTTAATTGATAGCAAAATTTTTGTTTTCAAAATACATCGATATAACAAAACTAAAATGTTTAAATGCTAATACAAAGTTAAAATTTATTAATATAAACTAAATCAATGCCTAAATACCAGCATCTTTTCCAAATACAATTAAAAATCACCGAATAGTCATAAAATTACTAGTATTAAGTTAAAATAACTTATTATGCAAACAATAGATTCTTAAATGCTTCTATTCGATTTAAATTCATCGATATAATAATGAATATTAGAAACATTACTAGTATTATATTCAAATACATGGTTTCGTAAAAAATAAGTATCTAAAAGAATCTTTTAAATTCAAATACATCAAGATGTTCACAAGTAATGTATAATTAATAGTATTATGTCGAAATACAATCATATTCATTGAATCAAATGCCAAAGATGTATCTTCTGCTAAAATACATTGATATAACAAATACAATGAATAGCAACGTGTTTACTGATATTCATTGCATTAACGTTTAATTCAAGTGGAGTACAAGCATGTAGAGTACGATTCATTGTATAATATATTATATTAACTAAATACAAGCAATTGTGTAAGTTTTCAATTAGTTTTTAGGGTATTTGATGATAATATATGCTATTTGACTTTGATCTTGTCTATATGAAGGTATTTTAACATAATACTCTGATTACAGAACTAATATTTGCTATATTAGTGTATCTCAACAAAAAATCGATATTCGACGATCTATTAGGGGCAATTTATTGAGTTTTAAAGTAATACTTGCAATTACACATCTATTTATCAGTATATCGATCAATTTTAAGTGAATAGGCTCTTTTAAAGATGGATGTATGACATATAAATGAATTTGTATTGAATAGAGATCTTTTTTATACCTATTCATTGTATCACATTGAATTCCAGTGGAATACAAGCATTTTAGAGTACGATTTATTACAAAATAAGTTATTTTAACTGAATGCAAGACATTATATGAGTATTTAATCACTTTTTATTTTGTTTGAATAGAATACAAGCAATTTGACTTTGATCTTATCTATATGAAGCTATTTTAATATAATACTTTGATTACGCGATTAATAATTGCTATATCGATGTATTTCAGTCGAAAATAGACATTTGGCAATCTATTTGTGATATTTGATTGCGTTTTAATGTAATACCGGCAATTACACCTCTTTGTAATAGTATATCGATGAAGTTAAGCGAAGAATCAATTTTAGAGTCTAACTTTTGATATATCAATATACTTGAATTGAATAGTGATGTTTTTACAGATATTCATTACATTACGTTGAATTCAAGTAGAATACAAGCATTTAGAGTATGATTTAATGCATAATAAGTAATTTAACTGAATGCAAGCCATTATATGAGTATTCAAATAGTTTTTATTATATTTGAAAAGAATAAGTAATTTGACTTTAATCTTGTCTATACGAAGGTATTTTAACATAATACTCTGAATACATGTCTATTATTTATTATATCAATATATTTCAGTTGAAAATAGATATTTAATAATTTATTTGGGATATTTGATTGTGTTTTAATCTAATATCGGTAATTACACATTTTTTTAATAGTATATTGATCAAGGTTAAGTGAATAGACACTTTTAGAGACTGATTCATGATATATCAATATATTTGAATTGAGTAGCGATATTTTTGCTAATATTCATTTCATTAACGTTGCATTCAGGTGAAGTACAAGTATTTAGAGTATGATTCGTTGCATAATAAGTTATTTTAATTGAATACAAGCAATTGTGTGAGTATTAAATTAGTTTTTTAATGTATTTGAAGAGAATATATCCAATTTGACTTTGATCTTATCTAAATGAAGGTATTTTAAAATAATACTCTGATTAAACGACTAATATTTTCTATATCGATATATTTCAATCGAAAACCGATATTTGGCGTTATATTAGGGACATTTGACTGCATTTTAATCTAATACCAATAATTACACATCTTTTTAATAGTATATCGATCAAGGTTAAGTGAATAGACACTTTTAGAGACTGATTTATGATATATCAATATATTTAAAATACATAGCGGTGTTTTTACGAATATACTTCACGTTAACGTTGAATTCAAGTGGAGTACAGGCATTTAGAGTACGATTCAATGCATAATAAGTTATTTCAACTGAATGCTAGCCATTATACGAGTATTCTATTAGTTGTTTGTTATATTTGAACAAAATATATGCAATTTGACATTTATCTTCTCTAAATTAAGATATTTTAACATAATACTCTTATTACACGACTAATGTTTACTATATCGATGTATTTAACCAAAAATCAATGTTTGGCAATCTATTAGGGATATTTGATTACATTTTTATCTAATACCGATAATTACACATCTTGTTAGTAGTATATCGATATAAGTTAAGCGAATAGGTACTTTTAGAGACTGATTTATGATATATCAATATGTTTGAATTGAATACTAATATTTTTACTGATATTCATAGCATTAACGTTGAATTTAGGTGTAGTACAAGCATGTAGAGTATGATTCATCGCATAATAATTTATTTTAATTGAATACAAGTAATTGTGTGAGTATTCAATTAGTTTTTTTGTATTTTAAGAGAATATACGCAATTTGACTTTTATCTTATCTAAATGAAGGTATTTTAACATAACACTTTGATTACACGACTAATGTTTGCTATATCATTGTATTTTAATCGAAAATTGATATTTAGCGATCTATTTCAAACTTTTGATTAAGTTTTAATCTAATACCTATAATTACATATCTTTTTATGTGTATATCGATAAATTTTAAAAAAATAAGCTCTTTTAGAGACTAATTTATAACATATCAATGAATCTGAGTTGAATAGTGAAATTTTTGTAGTTATTCATTGCATTACATTGAATTCAAGTGAAATACATACATTTAGAGTACGATTCATTATGTAATAAGTTACCTTAAAAGAATACTCGCTATTATATGAGTATTTAATCACTTTTTATTATATTTGAATAGAATACTAGTAATTTCACTTTGATCTTGTCTTTATGAAGGCATTTAACATAATACTCTGAATACACGACTATTATTTGCTATATCGATATATTTCAGTTGAAAATAGATTTTTGATGATCTATTAGGGATATTTGATTGCGTTTTAGTCTGATACAAGTAATTACGCATCTTTTTAAAAGTATATCGATCAAGGATAAGCGAATAGACACTTTTAGAGACTGATTTGTGATATATCAATATATTTGAAATACATAGCGGTGTTTTTACTAATATACTCCACGTTAATATTGAATTCAAGTGGAGTACAGGCATTTAGAGTACGATTCAATGTATAATAAGTTATTTCAACTGAATGCTAGCCATTATGCTAGTATTCTATTAGTTGTTTGTTATATTTGAATAAAATATATGCAATTTGACATTTATCTTCTCTAAATGAAGATATTTTAACATAATACTCTTATTACACGACTAATATTTATTATATCGATGTATTTCAATCAAAAATCGATGTTTGACAATCTATTAGGGATATTTCATAGCATTTTTATCTAATAACGGTAATTACACATCTTGTTAATAGTATATCGATATAAGTTAAGCGAATAGGTACTTTTAGAGACTGATTTATGATTTATCAATATGTTTGAATTGAATACTAACATTTTTACTGATATTCATAGCATTAACGTTGAATTTAGGTGTAGTACAAGCATGTAGAGTATGATTCATCGCATAATAATTTATTTTAATTGAAGACAAGTAATTGTGTGAGTATTCAATTAGTTTTTATTGTATTTGAAGAGAATATAAGCAATTTGACTTTTATCTTATCTAAATGAAGGTATTTTAACATAATACTTTGATTACACGACTAATGTTTGCTATATCGTTGTATTTTAAACAAAAATCGATATTTAGCGATCTTTTCGAACTTTTGATTAAGTTTTAATGTAATACCTACAATTACATATCTTTTTATGTGTATATCGATCAATTTTAAAAGAATAAGCACTTTTAGAGACTAATTTATAACATATCAATGAATTTGAGTTGAATAGTGAAGTTTTTACAGTTATTCATTGCATTACATTGAATTCAAGTGGAATACATACATTTAGAGTACGATTCATTATGTAATAAGTTACCTTAAAAGAATACTTGCTATTATATGAGTATTCAATTACTTTTTATTATATTTGAATAGAATACTAGTAATTTCACTTTGATCTTGTCTTTATGAAGGTATTTTAACATAATACTCTGAATACACGACTATTATTTGCTATATCGATATATTTCAGTTGAAAATAGATTTTTGGTGATCTATTAGGGATATTTGATTGCGTTTTAATCTAATACTAGTAATTACGCATCTTTTTAAAAGTATATCGATCAAGGATAAGCGAATAGACACTTTTAGAGACTGATTTGTGATATATCAATATTTTTGAATTGAATAGCGATGTTTTTACTGATATTTATTGAATTAACGTTTAATTCAAGTGAAGTACAAGCATGTAAAGTACGATTCATTGTATAATATGTTATGTTAACTGAATACAAGCAATTGTGTGAGTTTTCAATTAGTTTTTACGGTATTTGATGATAATATATGCTATTTGACTTTGATCTTGTCTATATGAAGGTATTTTGACATAATACTCTGATTACACAACTAATATTTGCTATATTAGTATATTTCAATTGAATAGTAATGTTTTTACAGCTATTCATTGCATTACGGTAAATTCCAGTAGAATACAAGCATTTAGAGTACGATTTATTTTATAATAAGTTATTTTAACTGAATGCAAAACATTATATGAGTATTTAATCATTTTTTATTTTGTTGGAATAGAATACAAGTAATTTGACTTTGATCTTGTCTATATGAAGCTATTTTAATATAATACTTTGATTACACGATTAATATTTGCTATATCGATGTATTTCCATCGAGAATATATGCAATTTGACTTTGATGTTATCTAAATGAAGGTATTCTAAAATAATACTCCGATAAAACGACTAATATTTGCTATATCGATGTATTTCAATCGAAACCGATATTTGGCGATCTATTAGGGATATTTGATTGTGTTTTAATCTAATCTCGGCAATTACACATCTTTTTAATAGTATATCGATCAAGGTTAAGCGACTAGGCACTTTTAGAGCCTGATTTATGATAGATCAATATATTTGAAATAAATAGCAATATTTCTACTAATATTCATTGTGTTAACGTTGAATTCAAGTGGAGTATAAGCATTTAGAGTATGATTCAATACATAATAAGTTATTTTAACTGAATGCAACCAATTGTGTGAGTATTCAATTAGTTTGTTTGTTATATTTGAACAGAATATATGCAATTTGACTTTGATCTTCTCTAAATAAAGATATTTTAACATAATACTCTGATTACTCGACTAATGTTTGCTATATCGATGTATTTCAATCGAAAATCGATGTTTGGCGATCTATTAGGGATATTTGATTGCGCTTTTAACTAATACCAATAATTACACAAATTCTTAATAGTATATCGATATAGGTTAAGCGAATAGGTACTTTTAGAGACTGATTTATGATATATCAATATGTTTGAATTGAATACTAATATTTTTACTGATATTCATAGCATTAACGTTGAATTTAAGTGGAGTACAAGCATGTAGAGTACGATTCATCGCATCATAAATTATTTTAATTGAATACAAGCAATTGTGTGTGTATTTAATTAGTTTTTATTGTATTAAAAGAGAATATACGCAATTTTACTTTTATCTTATCTAAATGAAGATTACATGACTAATGTTTGCTATATAGTTGTATTTTAATCGAAAACCGATATTTAGCGATCTTTTCGAACTTTTGATTAAGTTTTAATGTAATACCTACAATTACATATCTTTTTATGTGTATATCGATCAATTTTAAAAGAATAAGCACTTTTAGAGACTAATTTATAACATATCAATGAATTTGAGTTGAATCGTGAAGTTTTTGCAGCTATTCATTGCATTACATTAAATTAAGTGGAATACATACATTTAGAGTACGATTCATTATGTAATAAGTTACCTTAAAAGAATACTCGCTATTATATGAGTATTCAATCACTTTTTATTATATTTGAATAGAATACTAGTAATTTCACTTTCATCTTGTCTTTATGAAGACATTTTAACATAATACTCTGAATACACGACTATTATTTGCATATCGATATATTTCAGTTGGAAAATAGATTTTT